>PVIC010057216.1:0-10734 GCA_004025085.1 Thryonomys swinderianus
ACAGGCGTGAGCCACCACGTCCGGCATTGCCAAAGAGCTTCTTCTTATATATTAGAAACTTAGTTATAATACACAACGTTTAACTGTAAAATGCATTCTGTACTAGATGTTGCACAAGTCTGTGTGATCTGCTCCCCAGCAGCGGAGTCACTCAAAACCGTACATCAGAGGAGAGGACTCCTGCACTGAAGCTTGTCCGTGGCTTCCAGCTCACTGCACGGGACAATTAAGCGCATCCACAGCGACTTCCTCCTGCATCCCTCGCCTCACTCCTACCTTTTCTGATTACAGGTCTCCTGTAAGGAGAAACCCACCTCCTGCTCTCTCAGGACGTTTCAATCCCCCCTTCTGGGAATGTAATTCCCTTAGACACAAGAATCGTTTCCCAGATTTGAGCCATCATCTTCAAGGACACAATCCTAAACTACGTAATCCTCAATACAGAATTTTTTTTTTTTTGGCCCTACTGGGGATCGAACTCAGGCCCTTATGTGTCCAAGGTTGGCACCGTACCACTTGAGCTAAATCCCCAGCTAGAAATTGTGAAATAGAAAATCTCTGAATTCTAAAATTCTCCCAAGTCAAACCTCCAAAATATAATTTTAGAAAACTTAATTATAATCTCACCAGAATATTTATTTTACTTTTGAGAAACATAAAAATATGACAGAACACTCTAGAATGCATTTTTAAAAATAAAATAGTTTCGGCATTTCTATATACACAGTGCTAACGCGTGAAGCTAACTTCATGGGGATGCGCTTTCACAGAGTCGAATTACGAAATATGCAGATAATTTGAACTTTCTCAAAGTTCACTTCATAGCTCAAGGACGGAAAATGATATGATGATGAAATATACATAGAACAGTGGACTGTAAAAGGAGTTCCTGGATTTTAAAATGGGGAAAATATTAAAATGTAATTTCAGTTTAAAAAGTGCTTTATAAGCATATTATAAGCAACTGCACAAAGTTGGTGCGTGAGACACGACCAACATTTATGACCCTTAAGTCTATTTTGAAGTATTACAGCACAGTGAATAGCTGTTTTGTTCTGTTTTATTTTGTTTTGTTTTCTTGTTATAGCATAGCTCACCTCAGAAAACATGTTCATATTCATGTTCATATTCATGTTCTGACAGCTCATCCCCACCCATTACATTCAGATTTAAACATTAATCTCTTCTGCAGACGCTCCACAGACCCGGGAAAATAAGCGATTACCAGGCATCTAAGTATCTGCTCTACCTAGCACCATGTGACGTTTTCATCTGTGACAGATGAAAACACCTAATTCCTCCCCTAGAGTTTGGCTTTCTTCTCTTTTATATCATCTTTTTCTAAAAAAAGGAATTGCAGTTTTTGGCATTTCGACTCCCAATGTTTCAACATTTGGAACTCTAATCTTTCAGGATTGTGATCGGAGGATTTTATACTTAGAGCTTTTAGACTTTAAGGATTTTCCTAGTTCAGGATCTCAACATCTGGGATTAAGGTCTTTCAGGGCTACTACTGGCACTGTTGCTGCTTCACCTTCTGTTCAAGCATTCTGGCGTATTCAATCATCTCTTCTCGCACGGATTTTATGTGGAGATCTCTCTCTCTCTCTCTCTCTCTCTCTCTCTCTCTCTCTCTCTCTCTCTCCTCTGTTTCTTTCTCTCATAGATTTTAAATTTATTTAACATATAATATTTTTACTTGCCTCATATATTGCCTCATCAAACCTAAATATAAGACTTGTAAAACAAGGAATTTTAAAATTTTGTTTTCCTGGTGCCTGTGCTGCTGCTAATGCCTACTATGCATTTGGCTGTTGACTAATAGAGCCATAAGGTTACTTCCGGAGAAACATTCTACAAACACATTCCCTCCAATCAGGACTATCCAGAAGCAAAAGTTTTGGCAGTTCCATTAGAAATAACAATTCAAATCTTCGCAGATTACTAGAATAGCTATTATATAAAATTCAGCAGAGGGAAATACATCAGAGGATGTATATTCATTTTTAAAGAGAGCTATAAATATTAAAACATAGAAGATAATTATTAGGGAAAGAAGCAGACTAAAGCACTAAGTTCTCATTATAAATGCTCAGTAAATTAATTTAGAAAAATTACCATTGGCAGGATCAGATGGGCAGCTTGCCCTAGCCCAGCCTGCCTACTTAGGAAGGAAGTATGATAACAAAGGCTTAGATCCAAGAGAACATGCAATTATTATATAAAACCCAAGTTATTTAAAGTAAATCGTACAAAATTCTTAGAACAAGAGTGCAATAAACAGTTTGTAAACATGAAAATCTTGTACAAATGTTAAATGCTCTTTAAAATTTTTCTAAATTCTATAGTAAAAAATTCTGCTGAAGATGTAAATGAGTTCTAAAATACATGACAGATATTGTGAAACAAAATATTTGCAGGAAAGGGGGTAAGGATAAGAAGAAAAAGAAAAATTTGATAAAAAGGAAACAAAGCTTACATATGAAGGGGGAATGGTAAAAAATGAGAATTAAGTCATGTCATGTACAAATTCTCAATGTCAATTGTGATCGTGATGTATATGTAAATTTGTACCAATAGAATCAGTTAAAAATTATAGTTGAAAAATCTTGAGAACTGAATCTTAAGTGAACAACTGTCACACCTGAAAGCATCTTAGAATCACCTAGAAGCTTTTTAAAAACTACTGACTCAACATAACATTACCAACAATTTCATTTATTTATTTATTTGTTTGTTTGTTCTGAGATGAGGCATAGACAGTATCGGAACTAGGGAAACTTGGTTTCCAGTAGTTTCTGATGGAAAAGCTTGAGTCATGCACACACTTTAAAATTTTGTAGTGGCTTATTAAAACATAAATAGGTGAATTGCATTTTAATGATTATTTAGAAGTATCATTTTAACGTGTCACTAGCCACAAATCAAGTGTATAATACTACATGTGACTAATGTTTATTCTATTGGATAGCAGATAAGAATGACCTGTTAAATGACCTGTTGTTAAATTTATTTACATATAAAATGGGACCCAAACATTTGTGTAACTCATCTTTTCCTTGGTGACGCTGAAGCTTCTGATACGAAGCTCAGATCCTGAGAACGCTGCTGTGCAGACTCAGGGATCTCAGTAATAAGCACATGCCAGTCTTATTGGAGAAATATTCCCCATGCTACTAAGGAAATCTCAGTTTTGGATTCTGATTTAATTGGCCTGAGATGCAGCCTGGCTTTAGGAGTTATTATTTTTAATCTCAGATTCTAAAAGTATTTTTAAAACTTTCCATTTTGAACACATTGTGGAATGTATAATGTAAGTAAAATAAGTCAGACACACAAGCTTGAGTACCTTATGGCATCCTCTTCTTGGGTAAGGGAAAGCACAACAAAGTAAATGTGAAAAGACAGAAAGACACAAGGGACAGATTTCACGAAATAGGGAAATGGTACAAGGGAACAAGGAAAGGGAGGAGAAAGAAGGGAAGAGGAAGTGAGAGGCATAAAGATATGCCATGTACAGAACCTAATAACCCTAGTCAATGTCAGTATACAACCCATGACATGTGCGAAAACAAATAGTACCAGCAGGTACAATAGGCGATTGGGGAATCAAGTGTGTGTAGGGGAACAAGCTGTACTATGTACATGTGACTACTCCCAAAGATGATTATAACCAATGAATTATAAATAGGTAGTGATGAACTAAAATAAACAAGAAAAAAGAATTATGGAATCACAGAAATTGTAAGAAATAAAACCACATAAGGAATGTATGCCAGGCTTTGAGTTTCCTTCACTGTTAACACCTTACAAAATTATTGTACAATTGTGAAACTGTTGAAATTTGTAAGTTGATATCAGTACATTAAACAGAGAATATTCAAATATCACCAGTTTTACATGCACCTGTGTGTGCAAGCGTGTGTATTGTTGCCTACAGTTTTAGCCTAAGTATAGCTTAATATAGCCGCTATCAGAATCAAGGTGTAGAAGTTCTCCACAACCTGAAAGATCTCATGGTATCCCTGTATCATCACATCACCTTTTCTCTCCAACATCCCTCTCCTGAAGGAACCATTAGTCTTTTTTAGTTTTTTTTTCTTATTTTCAAGAATGCTGTGCTTATGCAATCTGAAACTTCTAATCCGGGGCCACAATACAAGAATGTATCTGAATCCATCCATCACTACCTGACCTTCTGTGATTGGCTGTTCAGATTCACCCAGCTCTTGAATGCATCAGAAGTGCATACTTTTCATTGAAAGGTAATATTTCCTTGTATGTATATTGCATATGAACCTAGTTACTCATGGATGGACATTTACTTTATTTCTATGTTCTGTTACTATACAAAAGGAGCTGCTTTAAAAGTTCTTCTACAGGGCCGGAGCATTAGCTCAGTGGTTCCGGCGCCTGCCTCGCAAGTGCAAGGTCCTGGGTTCGATCCCCGGTAACCATATATAATGCTGGGCGTGGAGACACGCCCACCAACAATCAACACCGCATACCACAATGCCGGACGTGGTGGCTCACGCCTGTAATCCCAGCACTCGGGAGGCAGAGACAGGAGGATTGCTGAGTTCGCGGCGGCTTGCCTGGGCACCATAGTGAGCTCAGGGCCAGCCTGAACTACAAAGTGAGACCCTGTCTCAAAAGCGAAAAAAAAAAAAAAAAAAAGTTCTTCTACAGGTTTTTGTACCATCATGGCATTTTCATTTGTTTGGAATAACTGTCCAAAAGTGAAATTGCTGGGCTATATGATAAGCACAAATTCAGCTTTGTAAGAAAAAGAAACTGCAGTATTCTTAAAAGAGCGATGCCACTTTGAATTGTGTTCAGCAATGTTTAAATGAACGAATTTTTGTGGATTTTGCCCATCATTTAGTATTATCACAATTTAAACAAATCTACCCACTCATTTTAGGTATTAAGTGATTTTTCATTGTGCTTTTAAATTTACATTTGCCTAATGGCTAGATTATTCTATTTCATTGTTTTTCACTGGTATATCATGTGGTAAAAATACTTCTTCATAAATTAATCCCAGTTTCCAATGGGCCTTGTTTATACTGTTGAGCTTAATGTATTTTAGATGTAAATCCTTTTAAAGAGATGTAGCTCATAGATGCTGCGTGTCAGTCTGGATCTTTTCATCTTCTTCCTGGTGTCTCTCCTGGGAAAAGGGTTTTGGAGATGATCTTGTTATCATTTTTTAAAATTTCCATATGCAGGCTGGAGATTTAGCTCAGTGGTTCCGGTGCATGCCTCGCAAGCGCAAGGTCCTGAGTTCAATTCCTGGTAACCACATACAATGCTGAGTGTAGTGACTCACGCCCACCAGCAATCAATACCACATACCACAGTGCCTGGTGTGGTGGCTCTGCCTGTAATCCCAGCACTGGGGAGGCAGAGACAGGAGGATTGCTGAGTTTGAGGCTTGCCTTGGCTACATAGTGAGCTCAGGGCCAGCCTGAACTACAAAAGCAAGACCCTGTCTCAAAAAAAAAAAAAAAAAAAAATTCCGTATGCTAGAATTTTAAAACTCTACTTTTGTCCAAGACACTAAAAACTTTCTAATAGTTTATGTTTTCTATTTAGGATGTGTTTTTATAGGGTATGAGTTTTAGGTGTCAGCCTTAGAATGAAAACTTCTAGACGCTGGCTGTACCAGCATCAAGTACCTTTTCCAATAAAACCACTATAAATTTTGTCACATTAATACACTTGTTTCTACCTTTCTTTTCTGGTCCCTTCTACATGACAGTAAATTACATATTTCAAGGATCCAAATTTACTAACAGATCTAGGATTTGGCTAATTTGGCTAATTTAAGTATTCTGACTTGAGGTTCAGGTAAACAAATGTTTTATACTTCCTTTCTCATTGCTCCTCTTTACCTCTTTGCTTCTTCCTCTCATTTTCACTCTTTGATTTCATTCTTTTCCTTATCCTAAGAATAACTCACTGGCAGATCTCAGGGATATAATAATGGGCATATAATATTTGTATTCATGGAGTTAAATTGTGAATGGGGGAACAATGTCAAAAATAATATAATTAATCTGGGCATGGTGGCTCACACCTGTAATCCCAGCACTTGGGAGGCAGAGGCAGGAGGATTGCTGATTTTGAGGGTTGTCTGGGCCACATAGTGAGCTCAGGGCCAGCCTGAGCTACAAAGGTGAGACTCTGTCTCAAAAAATAAAACAAAATAATTTAAGGTCAGAGAATAATAAGGGTTTAGGGGCTACTTAATGTTGGTAGTATGACAGATCTCATTAGAAAACTACTTTGAATCAAAGAGTAAGGAAACTTCTTTCTTGAGAGGTGATATTATGTTGAATTCTTCACAAATAGATGGGTAGAGACAATTTGGCAGAAGCCTAGTGAATGATTGTTCAAAGTTGAAGAAAATATTCATACCATGTCTGGAACATAAAGTGATTCGCTGTTTAAATCATTACTTTGACTAATGAAAAAAAAAGACACACACACAGAAAACAAGCAAACCAAGTAGAAGATCTTTGGAGAGAGCTCAGGAACAGATAGCAATATGGAACAGGGTAGTAGAAGTAATGTAGAGAAGAACTGGAAGTTCAGTTAATATTTTCCAGCAAAGCCAATAAGACTTGAAAAGATAATGAATTCTATGGCATTATCAAACAATAATCAAAAGAAGTTATTTGATTAGAGAAATAATTTGAATAATGTTACAATAACAGATTTGGTATGTAATGAGTATCCCAGGTCTACTTTAAATTTATTAATTTTGAGATGTTTTTAATGTGTTCAAGTTGAGATAAAATGTGCAAGTGACAAATCTGGAGATTAAGACAAGATTGCATGCAAAGACACACCTCATGATATAGTATTTAAAGTCATAGAACTGGATCAAATGAAATAAGGAAATAATATAAATGTAAAAGAGAGCACATAGTGATTTCAATGTGTAGAAGTTGTAAAGGAGTAGAGAAAGCTACAGGGAGGGAACCAAACAGCAACATGATGCCCCCCCCCAAAAAAAAAAGAGGGAATGTGTTTCAGTGTATTGTGCTCAGGTCTGCCAAAGGCCGACGAGCTCAGGCATGAAGAGAAGTTGAATCAGACAGTGATGCTCTCAGGTTTTACTGGGGAAAACTGTTAGTGACCTTATCAGAGCCAGTTGTATGATTAACCGTATGTTACCAAAAAGAAAGCAAAAATACAAAAACTAGATCACTTGCAAATACCAGTTGTGAAGTTTTGAACTGAGCCTTTTTATTTACTGAGTTTAGAGGCTGTTTGGAAGGAAAAAGAGGATTTATAAACAGGGACGTTATAATGAGAAAAATATAGCATTGGAGTCTTTTATGTCGTTTCTTCTAGAGTCTGAAGGAGGGACAGAGCAGAAGATACAGAATTTGTTTTTCTGATAAGTTTTGCAATATTGTTGCCCATGTGACGTTGGAAGACGACAGTAACATACCTTAAACGAGTGGAAAATATATTGGCAAGTACAAGGCATTTAAGCACAGGGGCTGATTTCAGCTCGACGTGAGCCTGGGAATCAGTCATGGTCAGGCTGCTGAAACTGATCCACAGTGGCCGCTTCCCTGTTCCTGAAACCCGTACAGCTATTTCTTGGAATACAAACACCGAACCCGAAACCAGATCTAACACGATCCAGAGAAACCGCAGGAAACTTAAGTCCTTCAACAACAGAATCTGAATAACAATAGAGCCTCATCGAGCTGCTTTAGAAGGACAGGGCAGAACTATCCCCACTGAATCAGTGTCAGACGTGGGCATTTTCACCACAACGCTCTGGCCACAGCCGTTAAGCCCTTCATTTCTCCTTACCTGGACCAGTTAAGTTTTTCTTCATTACTTCTCCGGGGGAGAAACAGATCTGGGTATGTCGTGCGTTCTCGTCTATGGACTTACAGTGAAGGTGCTTCTTGCAAAAGTTAGCGCTGTACTGTGGGCTCTGAGCTGTATGAAGCAGCAATCCCTGGAATTAAAGGCGCTTTCTGTCTGTGTCTTTAATTCTCCTTCTACGTTTGTTGGAACCTGTCTTGAGAGTATTATTTTCATTTTGCATGTTCCTGAACATAGCTGGTGAAAGGCAGTTGGAGAGATGCAGGGGCTCTACGGGAGCAGAAAGGGACAAAATCAAGATATTGGAGGTTGCAGTGGATTAAAATGCATACATCTATTTCCCAGTATTTTCCCTTTACCCATAGACATTGGGTATTTGACCCCATCATGTACTTTAAAATGTCCATGTGCATGCACAGACACTATTTACAGTGTGTGTGTGTGTGTGTGTGTGTGTGTGTGTGTGTGCACATGTATGTGGGGCTAGCATAACCAGTTGAGTTTCCTGCCAGAAGTGGATGGGACAAGATCCTTTCAGCCTATTACATAGACCTGTGCTACAGAAGTCATACTTTCACACATACGTACATATGTAGTCATATGCATCACATATCTACATAGATGAATAGGTATATGCATACATATATGCATCAGTGTATGTACATTTGACCAGAGAAATACATTTCACGTATTTATAAGAGTTCAACTATTATTTACCTTGAGAGAGCTACTCGTAAATAAATTCTCTATACACCCACAATGTTTGAGACACCTTTTTTTTTTTTGAGACAGGGTCTCGCTTTGCACTTCAGGCTGCCCCCTGAGCTCACTATGTGGTCCAGCCAAGCCTCAAACTCAGTAATCCTCCTGCCTCTGCCTCCTGAGTACTGGGATTACAGGCTTGAGCCACCAAGCCAGGCATTTTTCTGTGGTATGTGGTACTGATTACCAGTGAGCATGAGTCACCACACCCAGTAGTGTTGTATGTGGTTATTGGGATCGAACCAGGGACCTTGCACTTGCCAGGCAGGGTCCAGAACCACTGAGCTAAATCTCTGGCTCTGTATAAGACAACTTTAACTTCTTTTTCTGAATTTATTTTGGCTGGTTGACTATAGTTGCAAATGCTGTTAAAATATCATTTTTGTGATAAAATAATGAAATTTGTACTAGTACAAAAAAGAATTATTAAATCAACTCATGATCTGTCACATACTCTTCTGGGACCATCTGGAAAAGCAAGTACTGTTTTAATGTCTTGTCCCCCAGCAGGGTTTATGGTATTTGGTATAAATTTCTTCTTAGTATATGTGACATTATTCTTAAAGTGAAGGATATTTCCATAACAGATCTCTTTTGTTTCTTCTTGAAGTACAGGCTGTATTATTGCATAAGCAAAAATAATTCTTCATTAAATTTTCTGGGCATTTTCTCTATATCCTGTGTTGCCACCATTCCAATGTTAATGGTGAATTTTTCTTGTGTATCATCCTTTGCATTCATCCCTTTTCCTTAAAGGTTCTCAGTAAGTACAGCTGCAGCATGGTAAGACTGCACTGTTGGGAAAACTATATTCTATAAAAAGTCAAGCCCTTTGTTTTAAGCAAATATCATAATATTCAGGGAACAATTCCAAACCTGTATTATAGCTTTGCAAGTCAATGTGGTGGTTTCAAACCTCACCACCAGAAACAAACAAATGAACATACAAACAGTAACAAGAAGCATGGTGTCGCACACCTGTAAGCCCAGCATCAGGCAGTCTGAGGCAGAAGGATCACTGTGAGTTCCAGGCTAGCCTGGAATATACCATGAGTTCAGTCAGTCTGGCTACATGATGGGAACTTGTCTAAACACACACACACACACACACACAGCAACAACAAACCCATACATTGTACCGTCTGGCACCAGGACACACTGTTAAATGATACTTAATGGAATATGCATATCTAGATTTAAATTCAAATTTGTATTATTATGTACTTTTTAATTTTGGGCAGTCATCTGTAGTTATGGGTTTCTTATCTATTTAGCAGAAATGAATATATAGACATGATCTGGAATAATTGTAACACTTGGAATAATTCATCACAGTGGTCTGCACTTAGTGGTTAAATCTGATCATTTACCTTTAGCAAAAAAAAGGAAGAGGAAGAAGAGGAGCAGAAAGAGAAGTAGACACACCAGCTATCAACTCTGTCTTCTTTGAACAAATCACTGTTAAAACTGAACATTGCTTGCTAATCTGGGGGGCATACCAACTTGATAGGAAAACGGCTTGTGAATAGGCCCAGGTTCTGTTGCCCCGGCCAGCAGTCACTGCCGAGGGCCCCTGTGCTTCCATCCTCTGTCATGTATTTAGGACCATATGGTGTTTAACATCCTTTGTGTTCATCTATTTTCCTTAAGATTCTCAAAAATTACAGCTGCAATATCGCAAAACTCTGCCGTTAGAAAAACTGTACGAAAGGAATGGAGTTGACGGTATCTAGTCCCTAATTGCATGATAATTTTATAAAAAGTCAAGCTCTTTGTTTTCAGCAAATATCTTGTAAAGAAATAATATTCAGGAAACAATTCCAAACCTGTATTATAGCTTTTTATTATAGTTTTTCTCATATGGTGCCCTCTGTACTTCCAGTAAGACTGGGCAGTCTCAGATCTCAAATCCCTCTATGGGTCAGATCGTAGCAGGGCCATCTGTGTCATCCACATAAATCTCTGGAGAACCTGTGTCATGAACATGGCTGAATAACGGTGCCCCAAGGGAGGTGAGAATGTCTTATATGAATGCATTTTTCCTACAGAACAGTACAGAGTTCTAAGGGCTTCCCTTCTGTATCCATTTAATGTCATCTTCCTTCCTTCCTTCCT
>PVIC010057217.1:0-10730 GCA_004025085.1 Thryonomys swinderianus
CGCTTCCGCTGTATAGCCGCCTATCCCAGAATGCCACGTGTCCTTCAGGCATTGGCTGATGACTATGTATATATATATACTGGGAGAGGCCTGTGAAGGAGAGCTTTTTTGTTTTTGCTCGAGCAAAGGATCCTGAATAAAACAGCAGAAAGAAGAGTTCGCGGTCGCGTCTTCCTTGCTGGTCGAGGGGGAAGCGACATATATGTCCAACAGAAGAATGGATAATTCTCATACAGTAGAGTGTTCATATATGATGGAGCACTACTCTGCCATAAGGAAAGAGAAATGAGTCATTTGTAGGAAAATGAATGCACCTTGAGATCATAATGTTAAATAAAATAAAGCAGGCACACAAGTTTAAATATCATATGGTTTCTCTTCTTTTAAATTTTTATTATTTATTTATTGGTGTGAGGAATCATGCTCAGGACCTTGTGCTTGTGAAGCAGGTGCCAGAATTGTATGGTTTCTCTTATATGAGAATTCCAAAGCATAAAGAATTAGAACAAAATAAAACATAGATAATAAGAAATAAGAAGGTAGTTTTGGGGGTTTTTTTTGTTTATTTGTTTGTTTTTTGTGATACCAGGGATCAAATTCGGGCCCTTCTGCTTTCAAGGCAAGTGCGGTACCGCATGAGCTAAATCCCAGGCCCAGGAGATAGTTCTTTTGCAAAGGGAAAAGAGATCAAGAGATGGAGGGGGAAGGTAGAGGGAAAAAGAATTAAGATGTGTTATGTACAGATACCAGCTCCCCACAAGAAATGTAAGCAGTGTGTACTGCAAACATATACTAATAAAATAAAAATTGTTTAAAGGAGGTAGGAGATGATCAGTTCACAGAACAGAGCTCTCTTAAACATTAGTGCCCTTATAAGGGGCTGAAGGTACCAAATCTCTTCCCTTCCCACACATAAGCACACAGCTAGAAAGCACAATCAATGAACTGAAGAGCAAACACCCCAGATATCAAGTCTGCTGGTGTCTTCGTCATGGGGTTCCCTGCATCCACACTGGGAGAAAGAACTATTGGCTCCTTATGTTTATGTTGTCATCCTGTCCTTGATATTTTGTCATAGCAGCCAACTCAGATTGAGGCATGATACACTTTCCTGTATTAAAACTGCATTTTAAAATCTCCAGAGAAAGACAGAGACAGACAGACAGACAGACAAGAACCTCTAAGTTATGGGAAAAAATGAGCTGCTGAAGTAGGAACTAACTGTACAAGTTACAAAGATAACACACATTTGGATTACACCTGTCACACCTTTAGATGAGAAGAGGATGGGAAGGGGGACAGCAAAAAGACAGAAAGAGAAAATGAAAAGAAGCTGCCGGAATTAGACAAGAACTCTGCCTGCAGCCTCCTTAAATTCCACATCCACTTAATTAAGAGGCAGTATTTTTGAAAATACAAGTGTTTCTGACAGTTGTCACCCACTTTTCCAAAAGTATACATATCTCTTCATGCATTTGCCAGCCAGGGCAAATTCGGAGCCATCTGTGAGGCAGGAGGAGGGCAGAGTGAGTGCTCTTTTCAAATGGACCCAGGGCCAGGCATGGTGGCTCACGCCTGTCATCCCAGCCCTTGGGAGGCAGAGGCAGGAGGATTGCTGTGAGTTTGAGGCTTGCCTGGGCTCCATAGTGAGCTCAGGGGCAGCCTGAATTACAAAGTGAGACCCTGTTTAAAAAAAAAAAAAACTGCTGCTAACAAGTGTGTTCACAGGTTCTACTGTAGGCTATACCCCGTTCTCAGCACCCGGCTTGTGCTGTCACACGAGTGCCCGGCAGTTATATACGGCACGTGCAGTTGTTAGTTTTCTTATTTTACAGATGTGCGGAGAGAAGACAAGTAAGAGCTGTTGGAATCAGCAAGAACCCTGCTGCAACTTCCTCAAATTCCACATCCCTTTGGCCAAGAGGCAGCACTTTTGAAAATGCAAATCCTCCCGAGGTTGTCAGCCAGTTCTGCAAGAGTAAGAGGAGGAGAGATGTCAAGAAACTTGGCCTAGGTCACACAGTGGTTCTGTGCAGGATTCACACTTGGAACCATCAGGCTGTGCTTAGTCAGGCACAAGAAGGCTGCACACCAAGCTCAGAATGACACAGCCGAGATGGGGGACGGGATGGCACACAAGAAAAGCAGGAGACGTCCAGAGGTGACACCAGCATGACACTTCCTCCCTTGCCAACCCTGCCAGCGACAGGAACACTGCTCTTAGCAGCATGCCGGGAGTCCGGTGTCTGGCAGTGGACAGAGCAACATCCAGGAAGGAAAGAAGGGTCGGGATCAGAGCTGCACGCTGGCCTTTGAAGCTGCTGCCAGGGGAGCCCTGCTGCGGATCAGGCCTTGCCACAGGGTCCCCGCAGAGTCGGAAGATGCCAGCCCTGCTGCTGCCCCCGTGCTGGCCTTGTGATCTCGTCCTCTCCGCCTTCTCCAGCGTCACCACCTTTGGCTTCCCTGTTACAGCTCGCCCTGCCACTCCCTGCAGCGTCAGGTGTCCATGTGAGCTCAAGGGGTCCAGGGCCTTTTTGCACTGGTTGAAATTTCCACTCCTCCCTCCCAGGCATGCAGAGTAGAGTGCAGGACATCCGGGAAGCTCAGCCTGTGTTCACTGCAGAAATCAATACTCATTATATGCAGGCAGTGGACACACGCCCACACGTGGACAGGACAGTGTCCAGTGAGTGCCTGTTCACCCAGTGTGCTCTACACCCAGAAGGCTGATGCCTGGGTGGCCAAGCAGCCCCTTTTTTCTGGCGCCTCAGCCCCGCAGAGCTCAGGAAACACACCTCCTCCTATATTTCTCTGGGAGTGGAATTTTCTTATTGGAGTCCTCTCTCATAAGTCAGGCCTCTCTCCTTCTTGTGCATATGATTTAAGTGCCTTTTCTGTACATATGAAGTGTGAGTGCATGACCTATTACTTATGTGACTGAAAACTTTGTTTTAAAATTACAGTTTCAGTGAAGGTGTGGTGGCTCACATCCTATAACCCCAGGATTTAAAAGGCTGAGGCAGGAGGATTCCCGCAAATTTGAGCCCAGCCTGGGGTACTTACTGAGATCAATGCCAGTTTGAACTGCATAGCAAAACTATGTCTTAAAAAACAATTTCCTAGTTCTCTTTATTTTTACATTTCACTGAGGTAATGACATAAAAAGCAGAAGGGCCTTACAGTTGTATGTGTGTGTGTGTGTTTGTGCCATCAAGGCAAAACTTAATTTTAACTGAATATGATTTTCAAAAAGTTAAAATAACAAACATATTAAAGCAAAAAATTATTTATAAAAAAGAATAAATATTTATGGTGGCTCACGCCTGTAATCCCAGCACTCGGGAGGCAGAGACAGGAGGACTGCTGAGTTCAAGGCTTGCCTGGACTACATAGTGAGCTCAGGGCCAGCCTGAACTACAAAGCGAGACCGTGTCTCAAAAAAAAAAAAAAAAGAATAAATATTTATAAACTTTTAACTCCTCTAAATTAATTTATACATTTAAGCCTAAATGACAGAAAGTATTATGAGAAGGAGAACTAAAGTAATTTTCAGGGACCTCATTACCAGCTTTTCCAGGGTCCAGTCCAGACCCTAGAGATGCCTGCAAGTCTCAAGTCCTGTCATCGACATTCAGAACCCTCAGACCCCAGGAGCCACCCCACCTCTCTGTGCTCTGAGGCTGCCTCTCGGAGCAGGAGCCTTCATCTCATGAAGAAACTGATCTGTCTCTTCAGACAACCGGGATTCTCCTGGGACCTCACAGAACCAGACCTGAGACACAAGCCAACCAGACTGGCCAGGACTGTGTGCCAGCTATGCACAACCCCCGCTAGCAAACCTGCCTCCCTGGCCTTTGTTCCCCTTCTGAACAGACCACAAGGCCTCTGTCAGCCTCCCAAAGACAGATCTTGAACCTCTGTATTTGTCCAACCCTCATGGCCAGGATGAAGCCGCCTTCCTTGCCTCTACATTCTTTATTTTCTTGACTTCATGGGGCAAGGGGGCAAGCCTGGTCCATGGGGATCCCCAGAGACAGGACTTTATCTCAACACTCTGGTACTACAATGACATGGAAATAATATTATCTTTGCAACAATTAGGTTAAACAAATCTTTATTAGGACAATATTATCTTAAAATTGTGGTACCCTGTCTACTTAAGACCAATTAAGGGTAGCATCTTTTAAATCACAATGGCTAAACTAAGAGAGAGAAATCAGACTCATTCAAGGAGTGCCCACACGGCTGGATGTGCTCATGAAGTTCTGGTTGCCCTGCCTTGAGGACCATGTCAGCCCCGTAGGTCGCCCTGGATGGATCCGTGAATCCTCAGTGTCACTATCCTCTTCCTGGGGACCTGATGACCCAGGGGACACCCCTGTTGTCACTGTGTCCCCTCCACACTGCTGAGCTTCCTCCCGGCAGACCTAATGGCCCCTGGCTCTCTAGAGCTCTCGCTCACAGAGACCGTCCACAGAGAGACCGTCCCTTCTTTTCTGTTCGTGTCTCGGGCCATGCTCCCAAGAGCTGCTGGGTCTGGTGTGTGTGGCTTGCGCCGCACCCTGACGTCACCACTTGGTCTCTGAGTGCGTCTTTCTTCCTCCCTGGATGTTCTCTGAGGCCTCGGTATGTGTCAATGAACGGATTCAGGTTGATCTCAAGCTCCAGCTGAAGGCTCAGGGTCCACTCTAGAGCTGGGGACCTACGCACTGCAGAGATGCACCCCTGGTTCAGATGCGTAGTTGCCCTGTGAGCGCTCCATCCGGTTTCCTTCACAGCACTTCCTGAACGGTTCCCTGTCTCCTTCGGGCCTCTCAGAGGACTCCACAAAGGTAACATCATCACTGCGACTCTCCTTGCCTCCCTTCTTTGCTTCTGTACTACGGTTTCTGGCTTGAACAGTTCTGGAATTTACTAAAGAAGATTTCCATTTAAACTATGAATTATTTTCTTCTAACACTGTTCTCCAGGTATATAGATCTGAGTTTCTGATGTACTTCATTTTCCTTCCCTTGGAAGAAATTTTTTTAACAATCCTCACCATGGCAGGCCTCCTGCGAACAAGTTCCCTCTTTTCTGTTTAGCTGAAAAAGTCTTTCCCCTTCTTTCGTTTCTGAGTGATAGTTTCACTGGCTACAGAATTCTAAATTGGTGAGGATTTTTTTTTCTTTCAATTACTTCACTCCATTCTCTCCTTATTTTCGTGGTGTAACAGGATTCCATAGATGGAGTAGTTAATAGAGAATAGAAGGTCTTGGAGATCGGAAAGTCAGGATCCATGAAGCTCTGAGGTAGTGGAGGGCACCACGTGGTGAAACAGGGCTTGCAGAACAAAGGTGCTTCCTCCACAATCCGTTAATCTAAGGGCGTGTTCACGAAACGAGCCCATCTGTTCACAGGGTCAGAACCTTCAGGCCCAGTAACCTTGTGAATGCCGCACCTCTAAAGACTATTAGCATGAATTTGTAAATAAATCGGGGTGACCCACTTAGACCACAGTGATTGAGGGTCCCCATCCCTGAGCTGCACTCCTGTACCATGCTCAACCGGGTGGGGACAGGGCCGCACTGCAGGAGCTGAGTGGCCAGTGAACAGGACAAGCTCTTCTGCGCTTACAGCGGCTCCCGTCACGCATATTATGGCCTGAGCTCCGCCTCTGGTCAGCCAAGCAGAGCGTTAGATCCTCACAGGAGCACGAACCCCACTGTGGACACGCGAGTGAGGATCCCCATTGTATGCTTCCTGGAGGTAGCCTGAAGCCTCCGCCCCCACGGAGGAAAGACTGTCTTCCTGAAACCAGTCCCTGTGTCCCGAAGGCCGGGACCCCTGCAGTACGCGTAGTTTCTGAAGACAGGTCGGGCGGAACTCTTACTGGTCCCTTTTCAGGGAAGGCGCCGCCTCCCTGGCACCCTTCAGGATTTTCTCTGCGTCTTTAATTTGCTCTGGTTTGTGTATGACAGTCTGGGTCTAAATTGCAGCTCTCTGATTCACTGTGTTCCCACAGAATTAAAGTGGGAATTTCCTCTCACACATACTTACACCCCCCAAAACCATGTCAGGAAATTCTAAACCATAAAACTAAAAGGCTCCCTCAGCATCTATAAATCTCCCTCTGCATGGGAAGGGAGTCCCAGACCAATATTTATGGGATCCTGGAAATACAAGCCTGGGCACCCCGTAGCCATCCTGTCTACCCGTAGACACAGTAAACAAATGCCTTGACTTATGTGCTGTTTCAGGGTTGGATGGCACAGTCCCCTCAAACTAAACGTGTGTACCCACATGTGTCTCACGTGTCCCGCAGGAGCGGACGCAGCAGTCATGTGAGGCAGGCCAGACTGTGGGGGCCTGGGTGCGGGCGGAGAGACGCTTCCGTGAGGCCCGCAGACACCGCCCTGTGCACTGGGCCAGGGCCGACTAGGAGGCGAGGGCGTGACTCCCACCCACCCTGGGCCCGGAGGCCTGGAGCTCGGCCCAGCACGGGAAGCACAGGGGTGAGGACGCAGTAACTGCCCCGGTGCAGGGCCACACCGCGTGCCTGGGGTCAGGTCGAGCTGCGGGAGGCGCTGAGGAGCCGCCCGCCCTGGAGCAGCGCCCTGCTGGGTCCGCTCGAGTCCGTTCATCCACTTCAGAGTGGGCCTCTCAGCCTGCGCCTCCCGCCACACAAGGAGCCCGGCTGGGCTGCGCCTCCTCGGGCTCCGCGCCCCTGTCCGCGAGCGACGTCTGTGAACAGAGGCAGCCGCCTTTGCTGGGCCTGGCTGACAGGGGCCTCCTCTTCCCAGAAAGTCTTTCAAAACATGACTTCCGACTTCCGTGACTGAGTGGTGGGAGCCAGGAGCCTTGCCTGCTCAGCTCAACTTCCGGATGTGACCAGAGAGCACATACAGAGTGCTCTTACACGCTTATACTTATGTTCTTACTCATTCACACACATGCACAAACCTGGTGTAGCACATGCTTTTATCATCACACACAAACACGAGCACTTACACACATGTACACTACCCAACATTTGCTCACATACGTATTCTTGCACTCTTGTACACCCATCCAAGTGCCATGCTCTCGTACATACACTTATTTGCCCACTCACACACATGAACTCTCAGGCACATACAAGCATGTGTATTCTCACATGTGTACATTCACACGCTTTCATGCACACACATGCACACACTCCCATAGATCCTCTCTCTCACACGCACACGTCTTTCTCCCCTGCTGCAGACAGAAGTAGCTGCTGAAGGGGTTCCTGTCTCATCCTGGACAAAGCCCCCCAAGTCAGCCCCTTCCCTTTGCCCTGACAGGACGGACTCACAGGGTAGAAGTCAAGGGCAATCCCTAGACAGAGGCAGAGTGAGAGCACTTTAATTTTCTCTCCACCGCTGGGTCAAGCTGGCTGTGACCTGAGCTGCTGGGCACCACTGGCTCATCTGGAACTGACCTTGGCACCGGCTCAGCCAAGCCTGGCACATGAAGAGAGGAGGGGTCCTCTGCACGCCGCTGCCAGCCCAGTGTGGCATCCAGTGCTGGCCCAGTGCCAGCCCAGGCAGGGCGTCCTTCAGGGCCACCCTCGAGCAGAGTCCCTGCCAGCCCTCCTGCCCCACCCTGGGCCCTTGCACTTTCCCATCAGGGTCGCCCCGGTGACCCGCTGTTTTCGCCAAAGCTCACAGTCCTCAGAGCGCAGACTTCCCACACTTTTCCTGCTCTGTCCCAGGCACTTAACAGCGGCTTGCGGTTGCTTGAGAGACCAAGGGACGAATTCTAGCCATCACCGCTCGTTCTCTCCTTCATCCAGTAAATAACACTCATCAGCTCCCTCTGGGGTAGGGCTCTGCTCCCGTGGAGTGGACGCCCCACCTGAGAGGGGAAGATGGGAAGGGAAGGGACACAAGGTAAGTGCCGTCACCGAGAGTGGTGTGGGGAAGGGGAAGTGTGGGTCAGAGCAGGGGGTTCAGGACAGGGTTCCACACCGGGCAGGCCGCCGGGGCTTCACATTCTTCACTCCCCCAAAAGATCACTCTGAATGCAGAGTGGATAACGGAGGCACCAAGGTGAACACAGGGAGCGTAGTCTAGGCCGAAGGTGGTGGTGGCAGAGGGGGTGGGAAGGGGTTGCAACCCTCTGCCGACACGGCACCACCTTCTGCGGCTGAGAACTCTCACACCTGGACTAAGAAAACATCGATGGTGCATATGGAAGGCAAGCGAGAAGGGTGGCGATAGGTGAAAACAGCTGGCCCGCCCCTTCCCAAACTGCCCTGTACTGCTATTAGAACGGTGATGGGGTCACTTTAAAAATATCACTCTTGGGCCAGGGATTTAGGTCAGTGGTCTGTCTTGCAAGCACTAGGTCCCGAGTTCAATCTCACATACCACATAGCACAGTACCGGGTGTGGTGACTCAGCCCACCGGGAATCAGTACTACATACCACAGTGCCAGGTGAGGTGGCTCACACCTGTAGTCCCAGCACTTGTGAGGCAGAGGCAGGAGGATTTTTGAGTTCCAGGCTTGCCTGGGCTCCATAGTGAGCACAGGGCCAGCCTGAACTACAAAGCCAGACCCTGTTCAAAAAAAAAAAAAAAATCACTGCTAGACTCACTCAGGCTCCTGTAGCAAAAGAATGAAGAACAAGTCTCAGGATCAGATCGGCCTCACAACCAATTTGACACTCAGACGCCTCCTTGCACACTGCCATCTCCAGTGCATCCCAAGGCTGCAAGTTCGCGGCCACAGAGGTCAGCTCCAGCCCCTGTGGCGTCTCACTTTGTGCTCAGTCTCCCATCACCCCGGATCTACTGACAGCACAATGGTATGTTAATCGCTCCCCTCCCAGCTGGACAGGAACTGCTCTCAAGCTGGGAGAATCTCCCACTATATGGGTAGATTTATTATGGTTTACATCTAAGATTGCCCCCAAAGGCTCATGTGTTTGGAAGTGGGGCTTTTGGAGACTCACTGAAACATGAGGTCACTGTAGTCATCAGAGGATTAATCTAGTGAAGAGTTTAGGGCCAAATGTGCTATCAAAAGGCAGGGTTTTAGGGCTGGAGATTTGGCTCAGTGGTTCTAGCGCCTGCCTCGCAAGCACAAGGTCCCTGGTTCAATCCCCAGTAATCACATACAACAATACTGGGCGTGGAGGCCATCAGTACCTCATACCACAAATGCTGGGTGTGGTGGCTCAAGCCTGTCATCCCAGCACTCGGGAGGCAGAGGCAGGAGGATTGCTGAGTTCAAGGCTTGCCTGGGCTACATAATGAGCTCAGGGCCAGCCTGAATACAAAGCGAGACCCTGTCTCAAAAAAAAAAAGGTAGAGTGTGGACAGAAGAGGTAGGTCACAGGGGTGTGACTGGGAAGACTGCTTCCCTGCCTGAATCCTCTCTTTGCTCTCTGCTTCCTGTCCACCATGACACGAGCAGGTTTTCTTCCATCATGCACTTCCTACCTTGGAGGTATTTCCCCATGGTCTGCAAATGTGAACCAAAATAAACCTTATCTCTAAAGTCATGAGTGTTGTATATTCTGTCTGATTGTCAAGAAAGTGACTGAGAGATACAAAGAATCTTTTCTAAGATTCCCGCATATGAGCAGATTAAAGATTAATCATAATGTGTATATAAAATATACCAATAAAATAAATTTTTTAAAAAAGAAAGAAAAGCAAAAATAAATAAACCTTCTTATGATTTTGGATGGATGAGTGGGACAGAATGAAAAGATGTATACATAATAGTCTTCACTCATAAGAGCCTGATTTGACCAGGAGTACTACATGAGTGGAGAGAGCTCTCAGTGTCAGAGAATCAGGAACATCTTGCTAAATTATTTCAATATGTGTCCAGCTTCTTTGATCTGAGATTAAATTTACCAGACAGTATGGGCTGGAGATTTAGCTCAGTGGTTCCAGCGCCTGCCTCGCAAGCACAAGGTCCTGAGTTCGATCCCGGTAACCACATACAATGCTGGGCATGGTGACTCACGCCCACCAGCCATCAATACCACATATCACAGTGCCAGGCGTGGTGGCTCACGCCTGTAATCCCAGCACTCAGGAGGTAGAGGCAGGAGGATTGCTGAGTTCGAGGCTTGCCTGGGCTACATAGTGAGCTCAGGGCCAGTCTGAGCTACAAAGTCCGAGACCCTGTCTCAAAAAAAAAAAAAATTTACAGGACAGTAATTGTCAAAAGTCAAAAGGAGGTGCAGACATTGAAAGTGTGAGCAAGCAGTGAAGACTACAGCCAAACCTCAAATCATCACCTTTGAATTACCTACTTTAATTCAAGGTAGTGAACACATCGAGCCCACAAGATACCCTGTATGTGTTAAGGAGGGACAGAATGGGGAAAGCACATGGAGGGACTCATAATCTAGGTGATTATGTGAACATAAAACAAATTGAGCAATAAAAACACGTCCAGGAAGTGGACTTCCTGGATTTGGTGGCCCTTGAGCTGTCCTTGAAGGTAAGTGAGAACACGTGAGATGCAAGAGTGGGGAGGGCATGACAGGTAGAACTGACTGTTACGTAAGAATCTGTGCTGACGGCCGCTCCACCATGAAGGTGCAGAACACAGGGTCACTCGTTTGGGCTGGATTTGGGAGGAGAAAAGAGGAGCCTACCAGGCAACATTAGGAGGATGTCCATATGAGGGCAGGCATGGAGGGCCCCAAGGAGCCCACCAGTTCTCCTGCTCGTGTGGATCCTGGAGAAGATGAGAAAGCGTG
>PVIC010057218.1:0-10725 GCA_004025085.1 Thryonomys swinderianus
TTTTTTTTTCTGTCTTGGAAAGCAGACACAAGAGAAATACGCGTTCACTTGCAAGTGTGGAATTTTGTGTGGATAACACTCCTCTGAGCCAACTATGTGGCATGAAAAAAAACTTCTATCAAAAATGACAAAAATACTGTGTTATGAGTCTGTTTAAATCATTTTCCAACCACTTTCTTTAAATCAGGTGCCTAAGCCCCACAAACATATTTTTGCTATAACATAGTCACTTCTATTTAGAGGTCAAATTATCTTACAAAGATACACTCAAACTTACAGGATAAATATGTGTCTTCCATAGGTATGGTCTATAAAATTCTAGGTCAATTCATGTCCTGAAATATAAACAGCAATGCTGTATTAAACATCACACTGTTGATTTTAAAATAGAAACGTTGGCCTCAGCAGTTCCGCCCCGAGCGATGTTATAATAAATCTTGCAGTTCGGGGTTTTACAGAGGCTCAGCTTTCCTGTTTTCTCTCCCACCCGGGTAGTTCAGCTCCCCAGCAGGTCCTAGTCTCTTGCTCTGGAGCGCTGGGGCAGAGAAGTGACAAAGCCTTCCACGGGGCCCGAGAGACAGACCCACGCAGGGCTCAGCGGCAGGAGTCAACCTGGGGAACATGCTGAGAGATAACGTGAATCCTGCTCAGGAATGTTCCCGGAGGCGGAGGCTGAGATAGACACCGCAGGTGCCGGGCTGTGCGCCCAGGGCTTGTGCACAGCGAGTGAACGCCACAGACCCAGCGGGTCACAGGAGCTCCAGGGGGAGCCGGGGACCCAAGGAAGGCAGGGAGGGCAGAAAGCTACCCGTACAGTAGGTCCATGCAGGGCTCTGGGCGGCTGTGGGCGCTGTGGGTGGTAACTTGTTTGTCAGCAGGGGAGATCTTGTGCGTTACAGTGTGCAGAGATGTATCTTTGGTCTGGGCCTCTGGGCGCCTCATCTCAGTAACTAAGTCAGGAGCCCGCAGGGATTCAGTGCGGTCAGTCTGGTATTTGCACTTCCTGCGTCCGCTGAGTCAGCCAGTGGCCAATCGGAAGAACCAGGAAAAGTGTCCATACCGTATCCGCGGGGTGTGTTCTTGCTCAACCATTTAAGTAATACTTCCCTGTGTCATGTGTGATAAGAAAGCCAGAGAATATTTAATATGCACAAAGATTCTACATGAGCACTGCGTGTGATGGAAGGGACTCAGCAATTCAAGTCTCCCAGTGGGTCCTGGAACCATCAGGTCCAGATACTGGGGGCTGACTGTACCCAGGAGGGTAAATCCAAGGAGCCATGGGCCGGAGCCGGCAGAAGCCAGTCTGCGTGCAGTTTCTGTGGGACTGAGGCTGCTGGGGGATTCTTGTAACTGCTGATGGCAAGTCTGGGGATGTCTGAAAGGACAGAGTTCCGTGGAGGAATCGGGGCCGTCCCCGCTCTTTGGCACCTCCCTGATGGCCGTGTAGGATTGCTTCCATAAACATATTGTAAACCAACATTTCCAGGGAATGTGGTCCATCGTGTCACTGGGTTTGTGATGAGGTGGCTTTCAGTTCAGACCAAGGATCTGTGTATGAGGTTGAGTGGATGAGTCCACTTTGTCCTGTGCAGTGATACCTCGGTTCACTAACTTGACTCTTTCTGCGATTCTGGCCACAAACCAAGTTGGATGAGAAATGAGTCAGTCAGTGGTCAGGTTCATTGTTGGCCTCATGGAGCAATTTGACTTGATGCTTGTCCAGTTCCTTTATGATCAGAGTTGTAGAGAGAATGAAGTTTCTGAACAGAGACACCTCTGTATTTAAAACAAGCAGTTAACTCACTGTTTGAGCCTGGAAAACAAAGAGTGTGTCCACTCAGGTGAGCATGCGCTGTAAACTGATGAATTTTCAAGACAGATTATAAGCCAGTCTTCTGAAATTTCTTACTATCCACTTCCTTTGCTGCAGTGGGAGGAGTTTGTGCCCATCAGAATATTTTAGAAACAAGGTCAGTTGAAGCCACATTCTGTGCTGTGGAGCGTGTGCTGGGACAGCTCTGTGCAGCCAGCAGGCACGGGGTTTCCCTGAGCAGGAACCCGCACCGCAGGGTCTCTCAGTACTAAGCCTTTGTGGTGCACCTGTGATTTCTGTGCTGCAGAGTCTTCAGCTCAACCTGCAACCCAAAGATACACATTCGACAATCTAAACGGAGAATCTGACTAGCTTTTGAAAATGTCCCTGAGTTGTTTGTCCTCTGACCCGTCGGACAGTTCTGTTAAGCTTCTTAGCTTTTACAGTTTCCCAGTAATGGCTCCCCTATTGTGCACTCCAGTTGTTTTAAGTTATGCCACCATGACAACTGGGACCTTTCCGGGAAGGAGGGAAGGCCCTGTGTGAGTTCCTAGTTCTGTGTGGGGCGGGGCACCCGGTGTCACCTGAGCAGGCCAGGTTGTTTGAGAGGGTTTGGAGCATGTCCAGTGGCGATGTCAGAAACTTCCCCAGAGGAGAACTTCTACCTGCTTTATATAACTCCGCAATCCAGGAAATAATCTATGGTACCTAATTTAGCATTCAGATGTATGGGCAATCTGGAAAATGTGAATTATCTTATGAGCCTCTAACGATGATGTTTTCCTCAAGTAAAATGTAAAAATATCTTTTTCTGAACAGCAGAAGTTGTGAACAGCGTTTCAGCTCAGTTACCTTAAAATACATTTAATGAATGTGTGATTCCGGAAAGAGACAGGTGGTTAACACAGTCAGTGCGGGCTCTGTAGGGCCTCGTCTTTGAGGACCCAGTGTAGAAGTTTGCGAAGAGATACCAGAATTTAATACGTGGCTTACCACAGTCACGCAGCACACAGGACGAAGTGTACACATCACAAGACAGAATTCTCAGTGGGCGCCTGTGCTAATACGGACTGGTTACAGTTTCCGTGGGGAAAGCTCTCCCTTCTGTCAGCCTCTCGGCCACACCCAGGTGACACATACGTGTAAAGTGCATGTCCAGTGGAATGCGCTCCAGCTGCGTGCTGTGCAGTCCCTCCGGGTTGGAGGACGCCGCCGTCACTGACTGTCCTCACACCCGCTCCCTCGTCGGCTGTGTTTGTGGGTGTCGCCTGTGTGCTGTCCTCGGGGTCCCTGGGATCTGCCCTCTTCCTTCCTTTCTCGCGGGCGATGCCGGGAGGAGGGTGGGGCACCTCAGCGCTGTGGGACAGTGGGGCCCTCAGATTTCTGCCGCGTGCCCGGTGGGTGTAGCAAACTAGTGTAGACTCGCTGTTCACACTTGCTGTACACTCAGAAGCGTGTTTCCTGTGTGCTGTTCAGGACTCTTGGGCGATATCGAAGTCCTACATGTTTTCATAACTTCACACTTTTAAAAACCTGACTTAGTTCAGACTCCCTGGTGACTGTCCTGTCCTCAGGAACTTCCCGATGGCTGTGAGGGTGTGTCCGCGTGCTGAGCTTGGGGCAAACTCCTGAAATGCGGCTGAGGTGCTCGGTCCTCACTCTCACCTGGCAGGCTGGCCTGGTTTGGTTTTGCCCAGCTCCATGTCCAGGTGCTGCCCATTCCCACTGCGCATCTCACAGGGGGCAAATCCAGGAGATGGGCATCCTGAGCGGGAGGCTCAAGGGAGACACTGGTCCCGTCCGGAGTGGCAGGTGGCTCACCCCGTGTGGGACCCATCGCCCCCAGACCCGGCCAGCAGGAGCAGGGGAGAACACTCCAGCTCAGCGGCTCTGCCCGGGGTGGCCCGGCGCCATGGGCGCATGCGCGGGGGCGTCTGCCCCAGGCCCCTGTGCTGCCTTGCTCGTAGCTTCCGCGTGGGGGAGTCTGAGTTGAACTTCAGAGTGCGGATAAGTAGAGATCGCACAGGTAAAGGACGTGAGCGTGGTGCTGGGGGTCAGCGTGAAGGTGGAGATGTTTTCACACCAGAGAAAGACAAGTCTGGCACTTCTGAGCGGTCCTGGATGTGGTCAGTGGCGGACAGTTAGGGCGTCACCACCCCAGACAGGATTGTGCGTGGGAGGTAAAAGAACAGTACTAAATTGCGATCATACAATACAATTCAGCGTTGACATTGACAGTGTAGATGTGCATAATGCTATAGACCAAGTTTGAGAGTAAATATAATATTAAAGAAAGCACTCCATTAAAGAGAAATAACTTTGAAGACGTACAGGATTACTTGATGTGCATTTTGGCTACTGCTGTTTGTGTGAAATGGTAGAGGCCATCTTGCCTTCATTTCTGCTTTTTAAAAACTGTGTATAAAATGTTCAAAATCATATTCCCCACCTGTTTTGATTAAAGAAGGTTCTTGGTATGTGACAGAAGAGCTATGTTGTGGAACACGTCTGTGCTTCATCCTGAGGGTGGAGAAGAGGCGCATGCGTCACACCGGCAGGCCTGAGGACACGTGCACTCGGGATTCCGGCCTTCACACGCACACGTTTCTGAAACACAGGGCACCTGACACAAAGACTGTCCCTGAATCAAGATTATATTAAGGGGGGTGCTAAATTTGAAAATGTTAGTACCTTGCAGATTTAAATCTCATATTTCTGAAGTCTGAAAACAAGAAGTATGTACTGTGGACTTGGAATACTGTATTATTTTTTAATTGTTTGGAAGGGAGTATATTTTGTTTTTTGGTTTTTTATTTTGTTTTTTGCAGTACCAGGGCTCGAACTCAGGCCCTCGTGTCCAAGGTTGGCATGATACCACTTGAGCTAAATCCCCAGGCCCCTAATCATAGATAGATAGATAGATAGATAGATAGATAGATAGATAGATAGATATAGAGAGTAGTTTTCTATATATATAATTCTCTATATATATATATTCTCTATATATATTCTCTCTCTCTCTATATATAGATTATATATATATCTATATCTACCTATATATATATATATAGGTAGATGGACTCATTGGAAAAGTGCTAGAATGATAATTTACTCATTTTTAGAATTTATACTCTGTAATTTTTCTAACTTCTGGTACAATATGGAAAAGTCGGCAAACAAATATTAGAAAAACTAAGAAATTAAAATCACATTCACTGTCACCAGTGAGGAAAGAAATCTGCAAACCTGTGGGTCTTACCTGCCCAGTCTGTGGTACGTAGGTTAGATTTTTACTACAGTAGGTAAAAGTAGAACCACATTATTTGATAACTTGTTTTTTCACATAATTTATGATTTTTCACTAAAAATGTCTTGACTTTTGAAAAAAATGTTATTGGAGAATTAAAAAGTAAGGATACACAGCAGGAATGAAACTGAGACTTATTTTCCATTAAAATTTTTTGAAACAATTTTAATACATGTAAATGGATATATAATTTCTGATCAAATATTTGTTGAAATCAAATAGATATTTATTGCTTGTGCAATTTTGGTCAGGAATGGATAAATTATTGTGACTTACATTATTACCATTTTGCTTAACTAGATTTAATAGACAGAGTTATATTTTAATGAATGATTGGAAATTGGATTTTGTATTACAGTTGCCCAATAAAGGCATAGTGTGTGTGTGTATATATATATATATATATATATATATATTTGTTTGTTTGTTTTGTTTTGTTTTGTTTTGAGACAGGGTCTTGATTTGTAGTTCAGGCTGGCTCTGAGCTCACTCTGTAGCCTGGACAAACTTCCAACTCAGCAATCCTCCTGAGTGCTGGAATTACAGGCATGTGCCACCATGCCCACCTTATTAATATATTTAAATTGATAATATACTTATGAGTAGTGGCTTAATAATAGGGTTTCATTTCTCATGTTTTATTATGCTGTATTTATTTTTATTCCTTGGTGTTTGCATTAATGCACTGCTTTCTCTAGGTTTCACTGCATCAGTATTTTAAAAATTCCTGTATAGCATGTTATAATAAACACAGTGAAATTTACACCTTATGAAATTAGCATTTTAAGCCAGTATTGCTAAAACCATCAAGCAAATAGTAACTCAGAGTTGTCTTCAATCTAAAAAATACAGCATCCAATGTTATTCATTCATTCATTCATTCATTCAGACAGGCTCTCGCTTTGTAGTTCAGGCTGGCCCTGAGCTCATTATGTAGCCCAGGCGCAAGCCTTGAACTCAGCAATCCTCCTGTCTCTGCCTCCCGAGTGCTGGGATGACAGGCGTGAGCCACCACGCCCGGTTCTGTGGTATGTGGTATTGATGGCTGGTGGGCGTGAGTCACCACACCCAGCATTGTATGTGGTTACTGGGATCTACCTCAGGACCTTGGGATTGCGAGGCAGGCACAGGAACCACTGAGCTAAATCTCCGGCCCCCATCCAGTGTTATTTAATGAGCACTTTCTATGACTTTATGCCTGATGGTATGTATTAAATACCCTCCTAACTGTTTTCTCTCTCTCTGTCTCTCTGTCTCTGTCTCTGTCTATCTCTGTCTCGTCTGTCTGTCTGTCTGTCTCTCTCTCTGACTCTCAATTACATTTATCTATGTGAAAATTCAGAAATCATTACCAGGTCTTTTTCTGGGATCGTGATGCTAGAAAATTGGGGTTAATCTGGAAAGAGTAGTTCAAAGAGAACTCAATATTCTTGCCACTTTGGTGCAAAATTAGAAATAGATTTATGTGTACACTTTAAAAAGGCGTCATGGTATTATAAATTTATGCAGATTAACTTCCCTAACTCCATTTCTTCAATATGTGCTGTCTTCCTACTCCTTCATTCTGTTTGTGAAAATACTCAAGGACTGGATTTAGGAACAAACATTCTGTACCCCATACTCTACTCATTTTAAAGCCTTACCAAATAGTTGTATTTGCATCAATGAGAAACTTTCGTGCTTTGAAAGGTCATCACCAACCATCAGAACCCTGTCTGCTAGGCAGTATATTCTCAGCATAGATTAAATCACCAGAATATTGTTTCTAGTGCATGCTAAGAAAGCAAGTATTTAATTTGAAAACACTGGACATTTTCACAAAGATCCACACAATCTGAGTCTTGCACAGAGTTTCTTGAATGCCAGGAGGCACTAGGGTTACTGCAGAGTTTCAAGGGAAGCAGAGCCTGGGTTCCCCCTGGACCCATGGACCCTAACTAGGTGCAGCTTAGCAGTGGTGCGACTTGTGAACTCCTCTGCTGACCCAGCAAGCACTGTGGAGAGGAGAGTCTTAGAGACTTTGGCTGCACATTTCAGGCTGCAAATTGAAGTCCTGGGCGTGGAGTTTGGAATATGACTGTATTTGTGAGGAGCTTGGAATGTGACTGTTATTTGTAAGGAGATCTTTGTAGATATAATCAAGTGAAGATGAGGTCACAGTGAAGAGGAGTGGGGATTTATAAGAAGAAGGGAATTAGGGCACAGAGACAACCCCAGATGAAGACTCTGAGACCAAGGAGAGACAAAAGGGAAAAGACCGTGTACTGAAGGAGGCGGAGGACGTGGAGAGGTGCATCTCCAAGCCAGGGCGTGCCGTGTGCTGCTGACCAGCCATGGAAAGCCAAGGAGGCAGGAAGGACTCTTGCCTGCGGCCGTCAGAGGGAGTGTAACCCTGCTCCCTTGGCTTCAGAGATAAGCCTGCTGTACCAGGAGAACCAGTTTCTGTGGTTGTCAGCGACCTGCGTGTGGAGCTTTATTTTGGCAACCCTGGGACACCGATGCAGTAAGTGGTGACCGCTTGTTGAGTTAATTTAAGGTAAAGCATTTTGATCTCCACCTCATAGGTACTTAACCAAATTTCTGGACATTGGCCAAGGGTTGTTGAATTTTCCCTAGCTTTAGGGCCGGCTGTCCCTGGACACATTACACTGGCCTTGTAGAAGATGGAGTCTCGGGTCCCCACCTGCTTGGCCTCCAGTTCTGTCCCCCCAGGAGATGGTGTGTGTGTTTCAGTCTGAGAAGCTCCAGGTGTAAAGACCTTGGAATGGTGAACGGTGGCTCCATTTCTATAGTCAGGAAAACAGTTTTTCAGATAAACAAGAACTTTCATCTTCTAGTTGTTAAGGCCACACGTTTTTTTCACTAAACATACAAAAAAAGCGCCCAGCATGGCTTTGAAAACATAGTTGAAAATTGAATTCAAAAGAGAAGATTGATTCCCTTAGCTTGTTAAAAGAAACCCCAAGTTTAGCTTTCAGGCTTGTAAACAGTTAATCTCTTCATGCTTTCATTCTGAGTGCCAGGCTATTATTTTTATCTTTTTCATTTTTAGTTTGCTGCCTTTCATAATGATTGGATGGCGACATAACAACAAAAACTGGTTCTGTGACCATTTTTTTTCCTACAATCCTGGACAGTGTACTGTAGGAGGAAAAAAAGTATTTGGATTTAGGCTTTGCTGTTGGGGAGCCTTAGTTTTTATGTTAACTGTTTTCTTTTTTCTGTGTCCTTTTCACTGTGCAAATGACCTACTTTGAAGTTTCAAATAAAAAGAAGTTAAATAGGCTTTTATTTGGCCCTTGATTCTGTCTTTTTCTAGCAAATTTGGAAAAGGTCCTGACTTTGAGTGTAACATGGCCAGGAGGAAGGAAGAAAAGAAAGAGCTTATCCTGCCATGTCTCTTTTTGCTGGTGCTCTCAGGGGGACTTTTCTAGTCTGAGCAAAGCAGCGAGGCTGCTAGTAGCTGCACTCAGTGAATAGAAGCATTTGCCCAAAGGATAAAGGATGATGGATGTTGATCCATTTATAAGGATGCACATGTGTGCATGCATGTACATGTATGTGCATGTGTGTGCATGCGGGGACCCGTCCTGCCTTGGGTGGTCTGGTACCCTAAAGAGTCCTCCCCAGTTGATCTCCATAGCTGTGGCTGTTTCCTATTAAAGAAACATAGCTTGCTGCTGTGCAAAGAGAAGATTGTATGCAATTATTTATTTCTTAGAATTCATAGGACCTTGTATTCTTCTGCAGAGAAAATTATGACTAAAGTTCCAGCAAAATAAAATGTCCTCTGTCTCCATGTATCTGGGCTTGCAGTGAGACGGCTTGAGGGACACTTCTGCCGTTGCCATAGTGAAGGGATATGGTGTCGCCGATTCAGCTTGAGTCTCTAGGGAACGGGTGCCTGCCCTGTCATTTCGATGTTCTTTTACAGGCCAGCGCTTCCTCTTCTGAAACCGATGGGTTCGTGAAGAGCGGTTGAATAGGGGTGGACATCGTGCTTAAGAAATGGATTGGCAATTCTCACAAAGAGGGCAAATACATTAGCAATTATTTAGTATGCAGATGTCGCATAGGGAGACATGAAGAAACCGAAGGCCTCTGTGATCATCCTGGGGAAACTGGAGGTCTGATCTGGAGTCTGGCACGTCAGAGAAGAGCGGACCCGAGTGCGAGCCGCCTGGGGGCTGTGGAGGAGATAGGACCCAGAGTCCTCCAGGACTGTGTCCTGGACCTGGGCACTGAGTCACCGCCTATGTGGGATAGTCTTTGCGAATAAATTGTTTTCGCTGGATATTTTTAAAGGCAGGTATAAAGACATCAGCTTCCCAGTGGTTATTTTTGACCACGACGCTAGGACACTGTTAGCTGTAAACCTTGACACGTGTACTCAACCAGGTGTGAGGTCCTCCTCCGGGAACCCGTAAACACAGCCCGGGGCGGCAGGGCTCACGATCGGCTCGGACACCTGGGAGGCACGTCGCTCCTGCTGGCCCTGGGCTGCTCAGCAAGTCAGACGGCCGGCCCCCACGTGGCTCCCACAGAGAGGACACGGTCCTGTCCCGGAGCAACCTGGCATGCACAGCTGGCCTGGGGTCCTGGAGCCTGAGCTGTGCCACCAACCACTGACTGCCAGCAGTGGAAGAGGCCCCTCAGGCTTAGTGATGGAGCGGTAGGCACGTGGGACCTCTGTGCAGTGCAGGAACGCAGGGAACAGGTGCACAGTGGGCACAGAAGTGCCAGCTCCCGGCCACCCCACCTGGTTAACATGACACGACTGGCGAAACACTGCCTCCCTTCCTCCGCCTTCTCTCCCGAGAGCTGAGCCTTAGGAAGATGCCCAGTTACAGGACGAATGCAGTGACCCGGCCACACCCGTCCTCAGACAGCTCTGCCTCCTGGAAACGAGTCCGACGCTGCCTCACGCGAGCCCAGGGCCTCTATGCCCCCTTCTGAGATGCCCACAGCGCCCCTCACTGCGCTCTCCCTCTCTGCAGGAGTGTCTCCCCGACTGTTCGCCCTCTGGGGTGCTGAGGCCCTTGCTGCAGAACGCTGACTTTCCTCCACACCTCGAGGTGTGGTTTCTCTGTTTTTTGACTAATAAGCCTCAGCTTTGAGTCCTACCTGGTTTATTCACCTCCTCCCAAGCAGGTCCTTAACGTCTGGCCATGTAATAGATTCTTGCATTGTGTGTTGCTGGGCCGCTCCCGCTTTACTCAGAGTGGGAGTCACCCATTCCCTCACCCCACGTATGGGACGTTCGGTTTTGGATTTTCAGACAGCCTTAGAACTCCGCACCCTGGCAGGCATGTTCGTGTGTCCTTTGCTGCAGCCGTAGCACTGGGCCTGTTCTCTTACCCCGTGGCCTGATGGGGCTGAGCAGACACCAGGTCTTATGCCATGATCTGCCTAATCCAGGAGGCCGTAACCTTCTAGAACCATTCAGGCTTGTGATGAGTAGGACCTGTTTGAATAGGTAGTTCCTGAGTATGTCCTTGCTGGAAGCTTCTGTGATGGTCTGTCTGACTTACAGAAGTTGAGGGAGAAGAATGTTCTCTTGCCTCTTTATGATCACTTACAGATTGTTTTTGCTGAACTAAGT
>PVIC010057219.1:0-10720 GCA_004025085.1 Thryonomys swinderianus
AAAAAAAAAAAAAAAAAGATAAGACCCTAGAGGTTTCCTCCTGCACATGGTATAGGCATGCACACCTATTATCCCAGCGCTCTAAAAGCTGAAGCAGAAAATTACAAGTTTGGGTCAAGCCTGGACAACTTAACAACTTTTGTTGTCTCAAAACAAAAGGCAGTTCTGTACAGAATCCTCAGGTTCAGTACTCTCCACTGCAACAGCAGCATCCAGAGAGATACTGAGTTACACAGAGCCTGGCTTACTAAGAAGCAACTAAAACTCTTTTGTTATTTGTTTGTTTGTTTGCGGTACCAGGGATCGAACTCAGGCTCTTGTGCATCCCAGGTTGGCACAGTACCATTTGAGCTAAATCCCCAGCCCTTTGTTTATTATTTTTAAGACAGCAGAAATAGTTACTATGCCATGTATCATTATCTTCAAAGTAGTTAGTGCAAGACATGAACCAAAAATAATTGTACAAGCAAAGAAACAATGACACAAACTTTCCTTACTTTGAACTAAGATAAACTAATAGTATAAATGAAACAAATAGCATATGTTGAAATATCTGTAAAACAACAGAGTATGTATTTGGGGGGATATATGAACTCCCTACTTTTTACTTATCCCTCTTCCATACACCATTCTAACACTGGGACCCTGATAATATGATTTACTGATCTCAATCTGTTTGTTTCAAGTTATACATAGAGAATTAGCTCATGAACATTGTTTATTAATCCAACCATTCAATAACAGTCTCTATAACCTTTCTCCATCTGAAAAGAATCTAAGCATTCAGAGAACATATGGGGATAGAGCCACATAACACTCTGAGAGGATTCCTATTTTCATCTTCTAGTCTTGCTAGTCACTGCTTTGGATCAGATGTTTTATATACTGCAGTTCATTTAAAGTTTGCTACAACTCAGCAAGCCAAGACTGATCAGCCAAGGAAGGGGAAACAGAAAGCAAAACAAAACTACACACAAACTTACCTGTATCGTAGATTCTACCTTCTTCTGCATTATATGTGTGTGTATATATACACACATATATATACATATATCCATATCCATATATATATACATATATACATACATATATGTATACACACATATATATTCCATTAAAATTTCATTCTTGTTTTTATACAATTGGCAATGAAAATTAATACACAAAATAGTCTCCTAGTATTTTCCATCTTTCTCCTAGATGAATAGCTAAGTGAAATTTAAATTGCATAAAATTTAAAATTGTCCTGAATTCAAAGTCTCTGAAGTTTTCTGAATAACAGTGCAGGGCTTTATAACAGGATTGAGGGTAGAAATCAAGAAGCCATTTTTTAAAAATTTGGCTTAAGTAGAGCCCTAGGAATTGATTTTTTAAAAAACTCATTCTCAGGCAGGAGGGTTAGCTAAGTGGTTCCGGCACCTGCCTCACAAGCGCAAGGACCTGAGTTCAATCCCTGGTAACCACATATAATGCTGGGCGTGAAGACATGCCCACCAACAATCAACGCCGCATACCACAATGCCAGACGTGGTGGCTCACGCCTGTAATCCCAGCACTCCAGAGGCAGAGACAGGATGATTGCTGAGTTCACGGCAGCTTGCCTGGGCACCATAGTGAGCTCAGGGCCAGCCTGAACTATAAAGCGAGACCCTGTCTCCAAAAACCAAAAAAAAAAAAAAACACTCATTCTCTCATTACAAATAGATAAACCTAGCTTACATTAAAACATATATGCTTTCAATGTTATATGTGATTTTGAGATGTATATAAATTGTACCAATAAAGAATTCAACTAAAAAACATATATGCTTTTAATGGAGCTAAGATTTCAAATTTGATATTTGTCAGTCAAAATAGATAGAAATTAATTACCAGGGTCCAACTGAGTAAGACAGATTCAATGTGTTTGTACATATTACAATAAGGAAAAAAACGTGTGAAAGATAACACCAAGAATAACAAGTTAAATCTGTAAGTAGCTTCATAGAGCAAGTAGAACACAAAATTATTCTCCAACAATTTGAGAAAAGACTATGTCCTAGAAGTAAAGAAGCTGATTTTTTTTTTTTTTTTTTTTTTTTTTTTTTTTTTTTTTTTTTTTTTTTTTTTTTTTTTTTTTTTTTTTTAGACAGGGTTTCACTTTGTAGTTCAGGCTGGCTCTGAGCTCACTCTGTAGCCCAGGCAAGCCTCAAACTCAGCAATCCTCCTGTCTCTGCCTCCCCAGTGCTGGGATTACAGGCGTGAGCCACCACACCCAGTTTTTTTTTTTTTTTTTTCAGACAGGGTCTCACATTGTAGTTGAGGCTGGCGCTGAGCTCACTATGTAGCCCAGGCAAGTCTTGAATTCAGCAATCTTCCTGCCTCTGCCTCCCAAATGCTGGGATTACAGGCATGAGCCACCACGCTTGGCTGTTCATTTTTTAACTAGTATATTATCATGATACATAGTGGATACATTGATTGTGCAATTGCTACCTGCATATATCTCCTCTTGACCTTTTTTATTTCCCTTTCCCCTGTACTTTCCTGTCTTCCTTAACCAGATGCCTTTCCTTTCAAAGAATATACGCTTTGACTCTAATCCTTTCAACTGTATCTGTTGTCTCAATTTCATTATTTTTGCCTCTGGTTTTTATAGCTTTTAGCTTCTCTTAGTTTCAGGTCTTGATTATTGTCTTTCTAGATGCTACAGCGACACCACAAGCTTATTCTTTTGGAATCGCTCCTGCAGAGCTCAGCTTCTAAGCCTTGTCCACCCCCCTCAGAGGCCCTGGTCCAGCCCCACCGTTCTCTTCTCTCCTCCCTCAGTCCTTCTGTCCACCCAACATTACACATGACTTCGGGTGCCTCTTTAAATGCAGGGCCATGGGCTTGTGTGCTGAGACCAGAGCAGATATTTTAAGGACAGCTGCATTGAGCAGTCTGAAGAGAAGAATGCCCAGGGATCTGGTTGAGTCAGACAGAGAAAGTGACTATGATCATTTCCAGCAGGCTGGTCCAACGTGGACGGTAGCGGCAATATCCATCAGTGGTGGCCCGCGGGTGTCAGTGAGGGGTGGATGGTAAAGGAAAACAGAACCGGGCCATGTTGCTGAGCCCATGGCCTCCTCCTGATGGAAGAGAGCAAACAGGAATGGAAAAGGCCAGTGTGGCAGCTGCCGCATGGGGACAGATGAGGACATCAGGGCAGCAAGTCCTGTTTCCATCATACTGACTTGGAAGAGCCCGCCGATTTTTGACCAAGCTCATCACTTTTATTAAACTCAGTCTCTTCTCATATACAAGAAGAAGGTGAGCATCATGTGCTGGGAATTGCAAATAGGAACTTTGGGCTGGAGCAGGTTTGGCTGGAGATTTGGCTCAGTGGTTCCAGCACCTGCCTAGCAAGCACAAGGTCCTTGGTTCAATCCCCGGTAACCACATACAACAACACTGGGCGTGGTGGCTTACTCCTGTAATCCCAGCACCTGGGAGGCAGAGGCAGGAGGACTGCTGAGTTCGAGGCCTGCCTGGGCTATATAGTGAGCTCAGGGCCAGCCTCAACTACAAAGCAAGACTCTGTCTCAAAAAGAGCAAAAAAAAAGAAGCAAGCTCAGAGAGACCACAATGGAAGCCGCAGAATCAACAGACCTGACTTTCATCGTCTGTGTAGCCCTTCTTGCTATTTCACCACACACCTATGACTGGGACGTTTACTCAGAATTAAATTCAGCCCATCTCGTATTCTTGGCCTCTTAAAAGATCCCCCAGACAGATGGCATCTTCTCTGTTCCCAATTTTTAAACCCTCCTTTATGTCATCCCAATTATCTGAGAAAAAAAGAAAAGTTCCAACATGGGATCATCCCCCTTACAAAATACCAGACACGCTCCTTGAGCCAATGCTCATTTCTCCCTTCAAATGGCGACCTAATGCCATCCTCAAGGAGGCAGTAGGTCCTCGTGTGCTTGTTCATGCCCCTCTCAGCAAGAACGAGCTCTCTCAACTCAGAGGACGCAGTACACAATTTTCTCAAACTACTTGTCTGCCTGCTCTAGTCCCTGCCATTAGTGTTGGCTTTAAGTGACTTCCTTGAAACATATCCATGACCGAGACAGGTTATCAGTTCTTTCCCTGCCAGCCTTTGTAACCGGCCCATTGATAAAATACATGTTTTTCTCCTTACATTCATTTACAAGCAAAGGAAGCATTGTACACTTTGAGTGTTCTAGCTCTATGGATATTGTGCTCTGTTTTTCTGGATTATATGAAAACCCCTGCTTTGAGCTTAGTTAGTACCTTACTCCCTTCTTATGATTTCCATTTATCTTCTTTTTAACCAAAACACAGCCTCATACAGGTTACTTCACTCCCTGCCCCATCTTAGAGACTCACAGGCAAAAAATTTAATTCTAGATAAACCCTTTCTCTCCACTTGTAACTGACCTGTGAATCTTTCTGGAAAAGTAAAACAGGAAATTAGCACATTCTAGATTCAGGCCACCAAAGAGTAAGTGAGATTTTCTCCTGAGTGTCAGTGTGGACCAACTGCACATTTGCTGCCCTTTCTCGACCCAGAGCTCAGAGTGTTCAAAAGTGGGATGGATAAGAAAGTGCAGGAACTTTAGCTAACAAACAGCACAAACCAACATTCACCAAAATAGATCCAAGATCAAAACTCTCACTCATATATTATATACAAAATAAAAAACTTTTCCATGAAGAACTCTCCAGGCTATATTACATCTGTATTGAATTCAAACTGTGAAAAAGTAAGTACTTCCAACCTCATGAAAGCCCTGCCAGTATAAATAAGTGATAGTGTAACACTAACACCAAACTCGAAGTTATACCGAAACCCAAGACTAAAGATAAAGAGACAGCACAAACATATGTTGAAATATTCTGAAAATGTTACAAGGATATGTCCAGAAATAGATTAAATGCATCAACATTCACTACTAAAGAAGAAAAGGGAGATATTTTTGCTTCCTTTTATGTTGCAACAAAATGACCCGAAATACCAGTCACTGCTGTGTTTTTCACTTATGAGGGCTGAGCAAAATCTGCAGCAGTTTGTATTTACCATATCCCATATGGTTGCAGCCAGAAGGCAGCCGAAGTTGCAGCCACCTGAAGAACCCATGTAGCACTATGGCCAGGGTGACTCAGTGGACAGATGCGAATAGATCTGCCTGTCATCCACGGCTCACACCGCACTCTGCACTTGTGTTGACACTGAAGCTGAGTTTCAATGAGAGAGTCCAAGCACGGGTGGCCCAAGGTACATAGAGGTTGCCGGGCCAGTTAAGGGATCTGCCTTCATTAGGAACGTGCCTCTCCAGTGCGTCCCACTGGTCATCAAACTCTGAAGTCCCATTCAGATGTAAGAGGCTGTAGAAATAGATTCATTTCTAGGTTAAAAGGTTAAATAACACCAGTCAGTTAGAACTTGGAACCTAGACATCATTGCATGTGTTTTTGAGGGATAAAACCTGCTGCAGTTGATTCTATAGCTAAAATATTAAATTCTTCTCATGTATATATATAGTACATTCACCCACTGTCCACATGAACTTGAAGTATCTTGTTATGGCATCTGCTCCAAGTACAGAGCTTAATCATCTGAATCAAGTCCTCAAGTGTGGTTCCTTACGTATTCTCCAAGTTCTTCATGTCCACTGTCTTCTTTTTGTTTCTAGAACTGGAGATGGAAGTCAAGTTCTTTGCAGAAAAATGCAGCCTCAGCCCATCTTTTAGTTTTTCTTTACCCTTCCTTCCTTCCTTCCTTCCTTCCTTCCTTCCTTCCTTCCTTCCTTCCTTCCTTCCTTCCTCCTTCCTTCCTGTTCTCTCTCTTGCTTTGTTTAACTTCATTGTGTTCCATGTCCCACATCTAACACTAGAATGAACTCAAAAGATCCACTGGAAAACTTAGGGCCACTTGGGTTATACGAAATGGCCTCTGTCTGTTCTGATATTCCTTAATTTCTTTTGTTCTCTTTCTCTCTGATGTTTTATTATTTCTCTTAATGTGAGACTGTCAGTGCTAGCTTACTTCATCTATTTTATATAGAACCCTTCACCAGAGATATATCCAACTCTAGCAATTATAGTCTCCTGTAAATTGAAAACAGGTCATTGTGACTTGCAAAATTTTCCTGAAACTGGAACTAAATTGCCATTGCCTGAAGTTCCAAAGGACTTTATGAAGAACTCAGTACAGCACACTCAACATTGAGTTCTACTTCAGCTCTTATTTTATGAATTCAGTATTGGCTTAATATTGTGATGTCAAAGGTAGAAGGATCCACAAAACAACACTGGAATAGCAGTGGCTCCCTCTAAGAGTAAGTTCACACATGCACAAAAAGTACTCTCTAAAAATAGGTAGACATCAGAAGCAAAGCAAAACAAAAAGGACCTCAGAGCTAAGAGATTTTGCCAAGAGCTTTCCAGACTGCCAAACTAAAGTGAGTTTGACAAATACATTGCTTTCTCAATGCATCTAAAAGCTCTGTTTATACTCTTATTCTGTAGGTCATGCAGTATATAATAGCATCATATCTACAGGGCAATAATTGAAATTTTAAAACTGCTTTATTTTTTTATTTTATTATTTTTTTGAGACAAGGTCTCTCTTTGTAGTTCAGGCTGGCCCTGAGCTCACTATGTAGCCAATGCGAGTGTGGAGCTCAGCAATCCTCCTGCCTCTGACTCCTAAGTGCTGGATGACAGGTGTGAGACACTGCGCTCAGCAAAAGTGCTTTATTTAAAAAAAAATAGTGAATATCTGAGCATTCTACAAATTATAACTGGAATTTTGGGGAATGAAAGCTCCTGTTGGAGTATTGATGAATACTGGCTGATCAGGGTAGTGGTTGGTGAAGGTGGATGTGACTATTATCATTTTTTAAAATAACAATTAAAATTTTCACATCGATTGAGTCTTTCTTTCCCAAGAAATTTCTTCCTAACCCACAATCCTTTTGCTAGCATTTTATCCATAATGGAGTTCCATTTAAGTTGAAATCAGTCCTTTCAAGTCCAGTCTTTGTCTTATCAACTAAGTTTCTAGAATATTCTAGAAGCATCATCATCATTACTACCATAATTGTGTCTTTACCTGTCATAACTTCCATCTGTAGAAATCATTTCCTTTGTTCATATATACAATGCAATTTCTAATCCATTAGCAAAATTGCAGCAATTAAGTCACACCTTTGGGTTCCACCTCTAATTTTCTCTTTGCTCACCACATCTGCATCTTACAGTGGTCCATGTGTTGCATAACAAACATTGTTACCAGGTATGAAATCCGCATTCAGCTCTTAAGGCATCTCCTTGGGAGCTCCTGGGTAACCAGGTACAGCAGTACTGCTTTGGGAGAACTCTCTCTGAAATGTAGTACAGATGTGTAACCCACTAGGATTTCCAGAACACTGAAGAATTTCCAGAACACTGAAGAACATTCCTTTAAGAGTACATTGGTCTGCTGGGCATGGTGGCTCACGCCTGTAATCCCAGCACTCGGGAGGCAGAGGCAGGAGGATTACTGAATTCGAGGCTTGCCTGGGCTACATAGTGAGCTCAGAGCCAGCCTGAACTACAAAGTGAGAGCCTGTCTCATAAAAAAAAAAAAATGCATTGGTCTTAAAGGAACCGGCTGCATTAGTCCCTATCAAGAGAGTCTGCTAGTCCTTTGGACTCAGCCATGCTCTGACTTCTCCTTTCCAGCTTTAGAAGTTCTAGATGGCACCTTCTTCCAACCATAGAGTTGTTTTATTGCACTGAACATCTCTTTTAAAACATCACCACATTCACTGATCATCTTAACTAGCTTTCCTAAATAACTATTATGTCTCTAAAATGGCTTCCTTCTTCAAGCCTCATTTGTTTCTGCTAGAAACTAATGAATTAGACTCTGCCTCAGCTAAAACTTTCTCTATGATACTAGTAAAGCAGCTCCAGTTTTTGACATTTTTCTGTTCACTAAAGTTTCTTTAAGAACTTTACCTTTGCATTTGCAACCTGGAAAACTGCTTGGGGCAACAACCGGCTTTTCAGACTATTGTGACTCTCAACATATTTTCCTCATTAATTTTAATATTTTTAAACTTCTGATATAAAGGTACAACTCAATTTCTGACTTGAACCCTGAGAGGCCTTTGTGGGGTTATTCCTTGGCCTTCTATACTACTCTTGTGCCTCAGGTAACATAGAGGCCACGGAAAGGAGCAAAGCAGGAAAATGGCTGTTGGTAGGTGATCAGAACCACAGACTCTTCCACAGTTAAGCGGGCCATCTTCTATGGACAGGACTTGTGCACCCTGAAACAGTAACACCAAAGGGGACTGTGATAACAGCTCACTATACAGTATAATAATGATGCTGAAAAAGTTTGGTAGATTTTGTAAAACAGGAAATATTCAAAGGGAATGTGGTGGGGGAACTTAATGAGGGGAAAGAATAAATATGATTTGGAAAGAAAAAGAAATTGCATGTATATAAGGGGTAGAGGGTTGTGGGTGAGTAGGGATATGGGTAAAAATGAGAATTAACTTCTGTCATATAGTGGTACAAATTCCCCAATGCTGAGTGTGATTGTGAACTATATATAAAATGTACCAATAAAGAATTCAAGTAAAAAAAAAAAGATTGAAACTTTCTTCCCACAGTGTAACACATAAACACAAAAACAAGAGCAAGCTTTTTGAAAAAATGGCTCTGGTTTACTTGCTGGAGGAAAAGTTGCCACGAACACTTAATTCATAAAACAGTACCCACCAAGTGCAGTAAAGCAAAGAACAATAAAGCAAGATGTCCCTGCATTAGAAATGGAAAATAGGGCCCAAGATTTAGCTCAGTGGTCCCGGCCCTGACTCGCAAGTGCAAGGTCTTGAGTTTGATCCCTGGTAACCACATACAATGCTGGGCATGAAGACTCACACCCACCAACAATCAATACCACATACCACAGTGCCAGGCATGGTGGCTCACGCCTGTAATCCCAGCACTCAAGAGGCAGAGGTAGGAGAATTGCTGAGTTCGAGGCTTGCCTGGGCTACATAGTGAGCTCAGGGCCAGCCTGAACTACAAAGTGAGACCCTGTCTCAAAAAAAAAAAAAAAAAAAAAAAAAGGAAAATATTCCTCAATGACTTAACTGTAAGAAAAACTGATGTCTTCTCACCAGACATAAAAGATACAAATAGTGGTCAAAACTTTAAATGAAATTTGTTGTAAACTTTGAGGATTCTCAGAGTAATTTCGAGTGATATGTTGATTTTTCTTCTAATATATCAATTTAGAAACAAGTCTCTGAAGATACATTTATTATATCTATAATTATAATGTGGTGTGTGTGGGTTTGCATACACATTGGGCACAGAGCAGCACTAAGTAATCTGTTTCCTTTTAACTTTCATTATTTGCATAATGATTATATTCAAATTTACCTTGCTAATTTTGAGAAATACAGTGTGTTTTTTGGAATTCTTTTCACCATTTTACAACATTAAGAATGCATTTTAATATAGTAGTGATAAAATGAATGGGTAGCCAAAACAGTTTTTAGAAAGTTTCATGAAAAGATTCATGCTCAGATTGGTCATACAAGTGATCACACAACTAAGTGAAAATCCAATATCAAATCTCAGTTTCTAAATATTTATTAAATACCCATATATGTCTAATACATTGATAGATTGAGAATATATAAATATTAATAAGATGTATTTGTCTCTCTGCAGTATCTCATCCTTATCCCTTTAAGATAGGAAATACATTTAATTTTATTAGTTTTATATGCAGAAACACCTGTCTAGATATATTAATAATCTAAATAAATTGGTTATAAATCCTTATACCTTGTAAATTGCATAATTGGGTGATTCTTATGTAATTCACAGCTTGGGCTTTGATTTTGTTGTGATACCCGAAGTTCAGACTCTTTATCACTTTTTCTTTTTGCTCTTTACCTCCTTTTTTTTAAATTTGAGTCTTTATTAGTACATTATATCACCTTTTGAGCTGTGATTATGAAACTAGATTTTTAGGCCTTGCAAACTATTCAGAAGAATTTCCGTACAGCAGAGAATCACTGGGTTGTTTTCTGGCATAGTGTTGCCAAGAAGATGAGCTTTCTGAAATGACAAAAATGTTCTGTCTGTACTGATCAATATATTATCCACTCCCTGCACATGGCAGAGTTCATGAAGAGATGTTGGTTTTCCCAAGGAACTAAACTATAAATAAACTGAATTTTTATTGTGTAAGCATTCATTATCTAATGCACATTTTGAGACCTACATGCAGCTAGTGAATCATTTAATGGGCAGTAAAGTCTGAGCATCATTTTTAATCACAGGGGAGTAAAGAAAGCACCTACTTTTGATCCTTAGTTCTAAAAAAAAAGCCTCTACTTTTACACAAACACCTGGATGTATCATGATAGACAGTAAGCATACTGAATTAGTGATTAACTACAAAATGAGAACATCAAAAAAAAAACTCTGCCAGATGCTGGCTGAACTAGTCACCAAATCCCAGAGGACTTTTCTTTTGACCTTTAGGGCCCCTGCATAAAAACATTTGAGATGTACTGGGCGTGGCGGCTCACGGTTGTAATCCCAGCACTCAGGAGGCAGAGACAGGAAGATTGCTGAGTTTGAAGCTTGCCTGTCGCAAAAAAACACACACACAAAAAAAAAAAACATTTGAGAAAAAGTAAATGAAATGATTCTA
>PVIC010057220.1:0-10718 GCA_004025085.1 Thryonomys swinderianus
AAAAAAAAAAAAAAAAAATTCTTAGCATCATGATTAATTCGGTACAATGTGAGGCACTAGATCCTCTAAACATGCCGCGCGGCCATGCAGACAGACCCCCTGAGCTCCCAAAGGGGGGGAATGTAGAACTGACCAATATCTTGTGAACAGTAACTACTAATGCCTGTGGGGGGGCAGCCACCAAGCCGGGAAGTGGAGGCTCCTCCTGCCGGCAGCTTTTGTTCTTTGGTGCCAGCAGAGAGGTACTCTGTGCGCGGCTGGCACCCGGCCTGGCCCAGGCTGCCCTCCCTGCACCGTGGTCCTGCAGGCCGTGCATCGGGCAGGAAGAGAGGAGAGGGCAGGACCTGAAATTCGCAGCTGGCTGGATCTGGCTCTTTTAGAAACCTTCCTAGCAGACCCTCCGTCCCGCGCCGTTTAACCCACATTTCCCCAGCAGGGCAGGACTCTGAGAAGGGTTTACTTAAGTTTTTCGAATCTTCTTCTCAGAGCAACAAGAGAATTGCCCCTGCTACACAGCGTGTATCTGCTCAGTATCTGCTTAGCGCATTTATTTCTGCTGCTCCTTTGGCTCCCACGACTTTCCCCCGAGCACAGTTCTGGTTCCTGAGCCTGCTCGGGGGAGGAGGAGCTGACGTCCAGAGAGGTTAAGCAGTTCGGTCGGGCCCAAGCACGAAGCCCGGAGTGGACGGAACCAGGCCGGGCGGGGAGGCCACCCTCGTGCCCGCTCTGACCCCTGGGTCGCCTCTGAGCGCCTGCCTCTCTGGGAGCTTTGAGGGTGACTTCAGAGAAACGCCTGTGATTGGGTTTTGTAATGAACACGGAAGATCCCTTCTATATTCTGTTTCTTCTTTCACCAGCGTCCATGCTAAATATTTCCACCAGGACAAGAGGAGTTTTATTTCTTGCAGCCTTGTGGGCTGCTGCTCTCAGCCGGGAGCCCCGTCTCCCTGTGGAGCAAAGGCCCGGTCACGTGGGCGGCTGGCAGCTCAGCTGTTCATAGAGGAGACAGGTGCTTTCCACAGCGGAGCACGGCTGAGGGACGACCCTTCGCGGAGGCCGCAGCTTAAGCTTTGCGCTGGGAACATCGTGACTCTTAGGGTCATGTCCGCCCCCAAACGTAACAGGACGCCTGGATATTTCAGTAGGCAGCTTGGTGAACAGAAATTTAAAATTAAATCCCCTGACACTGTGGTTAGATGGTTACAGTTTCATTCCACAGCAGCTGTTTCCTAGAATGCTCGCCTTTCCCCGGGTGCTGAGTGGAATGATCTCATCAGGAGAACTGTGGTATTTGTTAACTGAATTCTAAGTTTTTCTGTGGAAGAATTGCACTGTGTTCCCAAATGGCACACTGGTGTGTTTGGACTCGTTCTTAACTTTTCTCTGTGCATCATGTAGATTAACCACTATTCTGTTAGCTTCGATTCACTTTTACATTTTTCTATTTCTTGGTGCCCAGTTGAGAAGCCCAGAGCTTTGTGAGTCCACAGGGTGACTGTGCTGCTCTCGGCTGGGAAGGAGGCTCGCTCTTTTCCCTCAGTGGATTGGAATTTCAGGGTTTCTCCTCTGCAGGACTTTGGCCTTTCTAGTGAGTGAAGGTCGACTGTCCTAAAATTAGAACAGCTGGCCAGATCTTGGGCATGTTAACCCTGGTTCAGGAGTACAGCAGTATTAACTAGCCCCGCAGTAACTGGCATTTAGAAAGGCAACATTACTTTCATTAAAATGTAACATTACTTGCATTAAAATACAGCTGATAGTACCTGGCCATGATTCTGGGATTGAATACTCCAAAATAAAGCTGTTATCCATCAGAGGGTTGTATAAGTAAAATAGCTGCTCTCCTCCCCAACCTTTAAAAAAAGGAAAAAGAAAGTGTTAGCTCCATTTTTTTCTTTTTAGCAGCATAGTGCATGGAAACAACCTTCTCATGTCTCTCTGTATCTGTGGATTTGGCTGCTGGTCTGTTCTGTGCCCTGGACATGCTTCCGGTGCTTTTAAACTCACTGTGCTGCCTGTCAGTGCATGTGAGAGTGAACCTTCTTGAAATGCACTTTTGAGTAACTGAGTAGCCTCCTTTTTCATGATTCTGGCTGTGGCATCCTTGCATTTTGTGGTTTAAACTGTCTGCGTTATTGAGTGCAGTGTACCATGACCCCAGCTTTGATTTTTCAGAAGCAGTGTCCGCTTTAACTGTGGTTTACAAAAAGTACATTGCATTTATCACAGTAATTTATCCACGTTGTGTTTTCTAGCCCCCAAACCTGTCTCTTACTGTTGTGATTGACCTTGCTCTGCCGAGATTTAGTCCTGAAGAATAAAAATCTTCAATATTGACATTTTTAAGTTTTCTGAGGATTAATTCTTACAATGATCCTGTCCAAAAAAGAAAAAAGACTCACTGTGATGAAGTTTGTGTGGCTTTCGGCAAACGCAAAAGAACTAAGCCTGGGAGGATCCAGACACGTCTCCGTGGGGCTGCCCCCTGGAGAAGGCGGGCCAGCTCTGGCCCTGCTCCTCAGGACGGGCGCCCGGGGGAAACACCACCGGGCGAACTGGTCATGCTGCCAGGTGGCTCCTGCTGTCCTGCAGACGGGCGGGCACGCGTTCGGTTCCGTCTCTGGAGGGGCTGTGCCCACGCCTGCCCCGTCGGCGGCCGCGGGTATGGGGAGCAGGGCCGCGGAGCTGCAGGGCACTGTGCTGGGAGGCTGGCCCCGTAGTCACCTGCCTTGTGTTGCTTCCAGGGAAGCCGCCCGGGAGTGTCGCAGGAAGAAGAAAGAATATGTCAAATGTCTTGAAAATCGCGTGGCCGTGCTTGAGAACCAAAACAAGACCCTCATTGAGGAACTCAAGGCCCTCAAAGACCTTTACTGCCATAAAGCAGAGTGACCGTCTTTGCCCGGGCCCTGTTCACCCCGGACCCTGAGCAAGGCGGGCGGCGCCGTAACTCAGCCGGTGGACTCGCGGAGGGGACTCCTGGGACCTTAACTAAGCATCCGGTTTGCTTTAGGAGGCGGAGACTGCACCGGGGGCGCTGCTCCGGGGGCGCTGCTCCGGGATCTGGGGTGGCGCCCAGCTCGCGTCCGCGTCCGTCGGTCTTTCTGTAGCACGCACAACATGTCTCGTTTGCCCTCTGCTTCTACTTTTTCTAGGGAAGCCGCTAAGGAATGCCGACGCCGGAAGAAAGAGTATGTAAAATGTCTGGAGAGTCGAGTTGCGGTGCTGGAGGTTCAGAACAAGAAGCTGATAGAGGAACTCGAAACCTTGAAAGACATTTGCTCTCCCAAAACAGATCAGTAAAAATATTTAACTGTGAACTGACTGTCCGGTTGCTCTGTACGCAGTACGGCGTAGAGCTGGCGGGAGCGGCGGCGCCCTGCCTCGGCCTCCCCCGCACGCCCGTCGCCTCTGCTGCTCCCCAGCGCCTCTCTGTACGTACTCAACTCTTAGCTCTCGCTTCGCCTTTTTAAAAAGTGACAAACTGTAAAAAAAAAAAAAAAAGAAAAAGAAAAGAAATGTATGTGACAGATTCTTAAAATGAAATATTTGTAAGACTTGTTCCATTCCTACAGATTTCCCAGCGCCGTGTCACGAATAGTGTCCGATGGAATAAAACCTGGGCAGGTCTTTAACCATTTTAGGGAGGGTTGATCAAAGCTCACGCGCCCAGAGGCGAAATAAAACTAAAGCCACGCACGGAAGACCTCAGGAGAGGGCTGAGAAAACTCCAGGCTTACCTGCGGAATTTTCTACTTGGAGATTTTTGTATTCGCTTGTAAAGAAAATACAGTACTGTTCTACTGTTCTTGAAGCCCTATTCGGTGTTTATTTAAGTATCAGAACATGTATTGTGGGGTTTTTTTTCACTCTGTCCTGTAACATAAACAGTCTTGCAGAAGGTCCTAGTATTGGTTTGATGTTCCCCACCCAGTGAAAACGACGATATATTTTGAAAACCAGAGTGAGTTAAACCCCTGTTAGAATTACAGTGCGCACCTTCCGGGGTCCAGGCTGATCTCTGATTTTACCAAGCCTGCCTCTCCCTCACCAGGGCAGCCTGGCACGCGCAGGGCTCCCGGTTGACCGCAGGCCCCAGAGGACCGTGGTGGTGCTGATGGTGGTGGTGAAGATGAAGGCTGGCCCCGTGCCTCGCCTGTAGGGGGCGCAGCAGGGAGCAGAGCCCAGCCTTGGGGACGGCGCAGCCTTCCGCAGCTGGCCAGGACCTGCTGCTCATGACACGGTGTCTCCTCTCGCTCGCTGACATGCATGACCATGGGCTGTGTGCCGGACACCGCCGTCTCCTCTGGGTTTTGGGGGTGCCCGCTCCCCTCAGCACCCTAACCCTTCCCATTCTGAAGGGTAGGCCACGTTGCTTTTGGCTCTCTTGAGCCTGAGCTCTCCGTTTCTTTTTTCTTAATTTCACCATGTTCCTCAAAAACTAAGCAAAAAGAAAGCCCTGGGGCAGGAAGACAGCTTTCCACTCTGTGAAGCGGGAGGCGGGAGGATCCATCGCAGAGAAGATGTACAACGTGAGAGGCAGTGAATTTAGAGCTAGAAGAGACGGAGGCGGGTGGAATAAAAACCAACTGTGAGGCTGCCGTGGAACCGCACCCTGCAGGGCTGGCGTTGGCGGCTCAGGTCAGGGGATGCGGAGCTGGGCCTGGGGCTGAAGGACGGACGGAGGGAGGGAGGGAGAGAGATGAACGTACACTTTATAGAATGCGGATTTGTTGTTGTTGTTGTTGTTTTGAGACAGGGTCCTGGCTTTGTAGTTCAGGCTGGCCCTGAGCTCAATATGCAGCCCAGGCAAGCCTCGAACTCAGCAATCCTCCTGCCTCTGCCTCCCAAGTGCTGGGATGACAGGCGTGAGCCACCATGCCCGGCACTGCGGTATGTGGTACTGACTGCTGGTGGGCATGAGTCACCATGCCCAGCACTGTTGTATGTAGTCACTGGGGATCGAACCAGGGACCTTGCGCTTGCCAGGCAGGCGCCGGAACCACTGAGCTAACCCCCCAGCCCTGTGATTCTTGTTTTGAGAGCAAAGGAAGCGGCCTGGAAGCGCTTCAGCAGCACATTTCCCTGTGAGTCGTCCCAGCCAGGTTTTCATGAAAACTTGGTTTCTCAGCGAAGGAGGCGGAACTGAGAGCCCTGAGCGGTTGGTGAGAGCCCGTGTGGTGTCGGAGGAGGTGCAGTCAGCAGTGGGAGGTGAATCAGATGCCAGCCACGCAACTGATGGTGCCCACCCAGGGAGGGGAGTGAGGAAACAAAACTCTTTCCACCCACACAGCGCAATCGATGGATCAATGAATCGATGGATGGATGGATGGATCAGAGGGAGGGCTTTCCACCCAGCCTGCCACAGGCACCGTGTTCAACCCGTGTGGGACAGGCTGGGCAGGAAGGGGACGTGGCCCGTGACCCCTCACCTGCACCTCAGGGCCACGTAGCTTCCAGGCTGGCACTGCGTTCGCGTCTGCTCCTAACCCGTTAGCTTTAGAGTCTGGACTTCGAGGTCCAAAGGCGACCAGTCCTGGCCTGGCGGCAGTTGTACCTGTGACGAGGAGCTTCATGCCACAAGTGTCATGCCTCGCAAGAACACGGGCAGTGCATCCACACTGCTGTCTTAAGGCACATGAGCGCCAGGCTCCCCAAAGCCCTCGGAGCTTCGGCAGCACACAGGGAGTGGACAGCAACTTCTGTGCCTGATTGTGTATCTTGAAAACACAGTGTTTGGGGGCCAGAGGGTTAGCTCAGTGGTTCCAGCGCCTGCCTAGCGAGCGCAAGGTCCCTGGTTTGATGCTCGGTAACCACATACAATACTACCAGGCATGGTGACTCATGCCCACCAGCAATCAGTACCACACACCACAGGGCCGGGTTTGATCGCTCAGGCCAGTAATCCCAGCACTCAGGAGGCAGAGGCAGGAGGTTTGCTGGGCTACATAGTGAGGTCGAGGCCAACCTGAACTACAAAGTGAGACCCTGTCTCAAAAATGAATGAATGAATGAAAAAGAAAGATCCTGTCTCTAAATAAAAAGAGGAGGTGGAAGTGCCGGGCGTGGTGGCTCACGCCTGTCATCCCAGCACTTGGGAGGCAGAGACAGGCGGATTGCTGAGTTCCAGGCTTGCCTGGGCTACATAGTGAGCTCAGAGCCAGCCTGAACTACAAAGTGAGACCCTGTCTCAAAAAAAAAAAAAAAAAAAAAAAGATGAGGTGGTGATGTAGCTCTTTGCAAAGGCTGTGAGTTCAGTCCCCAGCACTACAAAATGAAACAACCCAGTGATGTCTTACAGGTACAATTTAAGGTTACAGACAAGGAGACCAAACTTCAAAGTGACTTAAATATGGATGACCAGGAAGATAATAGCGAAACCAGAAATAGAACTCTTAACTAGTGTAGCGGTCTTTGTATTAATGTGACGCCTCTCTTTCTCTCTGAACTGATTTTCAACCAGCTTTGGTGATCCATATCTTGCTGAGAAAATGTTTGTCCCTGTGGTCTGAATAGGCGGATGTCCTGGAAGAAAACTGTCATTTACTACACAAAACCCCAGCTGGCGTCTCAGATGATCAGAAGACACAAGGACTCTGCCAGATCCATGTGAGCCACACTACGAAGGATGCCTGGCATGTGGTACAGCAGCTTTCTAGGAAAAACTTTTTTTTTTTCTTTTTGAGACAGGGTCTCGCTTTGAAGTTCAGGCTGGCCCTGAGCTCACTATGGCAAGCCCGGAACTCAGCAATCCTCCTGCCTCTGCCTGCTGAGTGCTGGGATGACAGGCTTGAGCCACCACACCCAGCGTGAGGATGAACTTCTTGTAACGAAGCTCACGGTAGATCTGGCCTTCCGTGCTCAGTGTGCTCCGCAGAAGGCTGACCTGGCAGGCGAGTGGCGGCCTGACGGAGGAATGACTCTGATTCTCACCTTTGGAGACTACTCCTCGAAAGGTCAGGGACCCTAGTATTTTTGGCGGCCGGGACTGGTTTCCATGGGTGGGGTGGGTTTTTTATTGTCTGTGACACGTACTGTCACACCGCTCTGGCTCCGCCTCCGGTCATCAGGACGAGGTTCTCATGAGGAGCGCACACGCGCAGTTCACAGACAAGCTCGGGCCCCTCTGAGCGTGTAACGTGTCGGTGACCTGGCCGGATGCCGGGCACGGGTGGTGATCTGAGCGTCTGGGCTCACCCTGTGAGCCGTGATGACACGAATGTGCCGTGTGCTCCCGTGTCTCACGCTCCACACATCTGGAACTTTCTCTAGGGAGTGTGGGTCTTTGTGTTCTTAACAAGTCCCACGCGTGTTTCTGAGCTCTGCAGTGTTAGTGAGCGTCAACTGCGTGACGCGGGGCAGGGGTCCCCCACGTCTGCCCAGCCTGGACGGGCCCCGGCCAGGCCTCGGTGAGCTCCCGGCAGCTCCTGGTCCCCGTGTGCTGCTCCTGTCGGGCCTTGTTCTACCGCGACCACTGCTTGCTCAGGAACTCTCCAAGCCGGCCGGCGCCTTCTCCCCCTTCAGGAGCTCTCTCTCCAAGTGCACCCGGCTGCTTGGTGAATTACACTCATGGTCACCCCGGGAGTCTTAGGTAAAGTGGAATGGGGAGGCGCATAATTCAGAGAGATTTTAGGAAGGGTTCGCTCTTTTGAGATGGGCTCTCGCTATATAGTTCAGGCATGAATGCAGAGATCCTCCTGCTTCAGCCTCCCAAGCTCTCGGACTACAAGTGTGCAAGACCATGCCTGGCTATCTGACAAGATTTGACAAGGGAGGGCCAGGGATTTAGATCAAGTGGTACCACTCCTACCCTGAAAGCACAAGGGACTGAGTTCAATCCCTGGTACCACAAAAAAAAAAAAAAAAGATTTGACGAGGGAGTCCTGTAACTACAGATCGCCCTTAGGATGCACAGGCACCCAGTGACTTGCACGTGGAAAAACTCTGATGTAGGGACTTTACACGACAGGCTACAAGCCACTAACTAGTGACTTCAAAATGAATCGTCCGTTTCCAGTTCTGCTATAATCACTTCTCACGGGTTGCTTTGGGTGGTCATAACAAAGTGGAACGCGAGACACAGGTCAAACAGTCCTGTGTGTGGTCCGCGCACAGCCCCAGACAGCATTTCGGTCGTGTCCCTGACCCCTTATCAGAATGTGGCCTCCCAGCCCTAGAAGCCGCTGAGAATACCTGGGAAAGAAGCCTCCCTCACTGTGGCGGAGCAAGGACTTTATATTTTAATAGCTGCGCTGTGTCCTACTGCTTACAGTAAGGCATCCCCCATCATCCTCTGACTCGCTGTCATCTCAGGAAAATACAACTGGAGATGGGACTGTCCATACCCGTCCGTAGTCCTACATCTTTGAATAATTTCAGTGCAGGGACTTTAGAGAGAAGAGATAGACTAAGGAAGTATCTGAAATTCCTGATTTTAGAACATGAATTTGTGTCGATATTAATTTATTTAAATACAATACACATACCTGCCTACCTCTGTCAATTTGCCCTTCCTTTCCCCCACGCAGTGCCAAAATACATTCGGTGGCACAAAGTTCGGGGCTTTGGGGCCATGTGGATTTTACAGGCATCCTTTACCGGGTTTCCTTCATCCTTTCCTTGAGATGTCTGAAGTGCTGTGACCCCCTGTAGATTGTGTTGTCGTTGGCATCTCGAGGGCGGCACCCTCTTTGGGAAAATTGGTTTATGGGAAAATTCCTCCTGGTTGTCCGTGCTGACATCCGTGGTTGTACGAAGGATGACAACTAACTAGAATGTGTAACTTTAATGGCGAATAAACTCATCCAGTTCCAGGGCACAATCTGCTCTTCTGCTGTTCCTTATCGTGACACAGGATCTTGCTATGCAGTTCAGGTTGGCCTTGAACTCACCACATATTCCTTGCTGATCCTGAACTCATGGCAGGCCTCCTGCCTCAGCTCCCAAGTGCTGGGTTACAGGCCTGTGCCACCACTCTGGGTTTTTATGCGGCTGACCGGGATGTGCCCCCATCACCACAGTCCTGGGCTGGAACACTCCCCTCACCAAGACTGACCATTCCTGGTAACTCAGGCCTTGGTTGTGTTTTTATTATCACGCCTGCGTCCACCCGGAGCAGGGCCTCACTGAGCTACGCCTGGCGGTGGCGGTCCAACAAACAACTTTCAAACTCACCCGACCTGGCAAGCGGCGACCAAGACAGACAAAAGTGGCGCCTCTGGGCCCTGAGGTCTCTCAGGGCAGGGACCTCGCTCGGCGGGCTGTGCGCAAACTGCGCTCCGCGCCCCCTAGCGACAGCGTCCAGAATGCTCCTTGGCCCTCGGCCGGGGTGCCCGGTGGTGTCCGGACTGCGGAGTCTCCTTCCTGCTCCGGGACAGCTACCGGGCGGTCCAGGGTGGCGTCCGCCTCCAGTCTTCGCCCTACTTGGGAAATGTTTTCTCCAGAGAGAATATGGCTCACACCTTCCCACACCGCTTCCGGGCCTACTGTGAAAGCCTCTAGCTAAACCGACACTCTTCAGGCCCCTGCCCCTCCCACCACTTGTTCAGGCCCCCAGACCCCACAGAGCTCTGCCGGTGGCGCAGCCCATCTACACCTGCTGTTTATGCTTCCTTTTCTTTTGTCCCGGGAATCAAACTCGGGACCTTGTGCTTGCCAAGTGGGTGCAGTGCCGCTGAGCTACATCCTCTGCCCTGCATCTGCTCAACAGGATAAGCGCAGGAGTGCGCAAGGACTTCGCTGAAAATTCGTGTACCTGAGCTTGCAGAGCACGATCTACTCTTCCGCCGGGCGCGCTGAGAACCAAGCCGGGAATCCAATCAGATGTGGGGAAGCCGCCCACACCCCGGGCCGCCCACTCCCCGGGACGTACATCCCCCCAGGGCGCCCACACCCCGGGCCGCCGGGAAGCAAGGCCGCGGAGGGCACCAGTTGGTGCGCCGCGGCAGGAAGCGCCCCTAAATCAGACCCGGCGGTTCTCGGGGTCCCAGGGGAGGGAGGGCAGCCACTTCGAGGCCAGGGCCGCGGCAGCCGCCTGGACCCCGGAGGACCGAGGAGGCAGCTCCGCGCTCCGCGGCGGGGCCGGTCGCTGGGCGCTCGCTCGGACCGAGGCCAGGGGCAGCGTGTCCGCCCGAGGCGCCGCGGCGGGAACCGGAGCCGGGGACGGAGCTCCGGGCCGAGGGCCGGGCCGCGTCCGCGCCGCTGCGGCGAGCAGAGAAGGGCTTGGCCGGGGGCGCCGAGGCGTCCGAACCGGCGGGAGACGCGGCGGGACCCCTGGGGTGGCAGCGACGTGGGAGGAGGGGCCGCCGGCGGCGCGGCGGATGCGGCGAAAGCCCCGGGAGGGCGGCGGGCGCGGGGCCCGGGAGGCGGGGAGGGTCCGGCTGCGTCCGGGTCTCCGCGGTCGCCGCCGAGCGGGCCGCGCGGCCGGATCGAAACGTTCCCCCGAGAACGGAGCGCGAAGGGAGGGGGCGGGAAGAGGGAGGAGAGCAGGGCCCGGGGAGGCGACCTCGGCCCGGCTTCGTCACCCGCCGGCTCCGGCCGCGGCCGCGCGGGGAACAGCCCGGACCGACCTGCCCTCCCGGCTGCTCCGGGCCGCGCGCGTCTCCGCCGTCCCGCCCGGGCGCCTCGGAGCGAGAAGCTGAGGAAGACGGGACGCGCGTCCCGGTCTTAGTGTCCTGGAAATTGTCTTTTTGTCACACGCACACGCGCGCGCGCGCACACAC
>PVIC010057221.1:0-10715 GCA_004025085.1 Thryonomys swinderianus
GTACATACACATCATGACCACACTCAATATTGGGAATTTGTACCAGTATATGACACAATTTAATTCGCATTTTTTTCATTCCCCTACCCACCCCACAACCCCCACTCCCTGAATACATAAGCTTTGTTCCCCTTTTGTTAATTACCACTGCGTGTTTCCTTTTCTCCTCACTGCTCACTCCTCCACCACATGAAAAGTATTTGAGTTTTTGAGTTTTTAACATATGTACAAAGTGGAGACCACCATGACTTGTTTCAGTGAGTCCATAGTCACTTTGCCTTGAAATGACTGTCCCATATTTCCCTGACCCTTGAAGGTTCCTACTCAAGTCCTCTGATATGTATTTGAGAAGCAGTATATGATACAATGAACTTACGGAAAAGAATTGTGAGGATGGGGCTGGAGATTTAGCTTAGTGGTTCCAGTGCTTGCCTCGCAAGCGTGAGGCCCTGAGTTCGATCCTGTAACCACATAAAATGCTGGGCGTGATGACTCACGCCCACCAGCCATCAATACCACATACCACAGCGCCAGGCATGGTGGCTCACGCCTGTAATCCCAGCACTCGGGAGGCAGAGACAGGAGGATTGCTGAGTTCCAGGCTTGCCTGAGCTACATAGTGAGCTGAGGGCCAGCCTGAACTGCAAAGTGAGACCCTGTCTCAAAAAAAAAAAAAAAAAAAAAAAAAAAAGGATTGTGAGGATGGAAAAGTACAGGTGACAAATGGATTTTCTACATTCAATTAACATTGCAAGACAGCTTCGTCTTCACCTCCACTCTCTGTTATTCATTTAATTCAGATTCCTATGTTATCAAGGTTTTGGCTTCTGTTCTCCTGGCTATGAGTCCAGACTGCCTTGTTCTATGTAATATCCCATCAGAAATTTCTAGGTTTCTAGTTCCAAACCAACCTTTGGATCTGGCTTCTATCAGCTTATTGAGAATCCAGATCTTTGTACAGTACATCCAAGCTCTAAACAAGCTGTCTCTCAACTACATGATCCTCAGGAAAACTCCTTTTGTTCTATGATCAAATGCTCCTCAGTTTTTCCAGCCTTCAATTAATGGTCAAATTATTTTCTGTAACATATAAAGAATTTAATGAATAGATAAATTGGATGAATAATGGAATTAGTGGAATTAAATAAATTACCAGATCATTTAATGAAATTCATATTAATATACTGGCTTAATGTAAGCCAACTAATGTAATTCTTCTGTATTCACAAAATGGATGGCATCCAATAGATACTATTGAGTGAACTCACTCCATCTTCCAATATGCTGGTACTTTGTTAATTTTGATTGGATAAGGATTTTTAAAAAAAATTTGCCTTGGAATGCTTACATCAAAGGCAGTGTGCTTTTCAGAGTCAACTTGTAAAAATAGATACATTGGATGTGAAGTAATTTCTTTGGAGTTTTAAACATGTTTCCACTCTAAAACTTCTGTTTTCTGCAGTATTTAGGCTGCATGCATAGATTTCTGTAAAGAAAGAACTTAAGAATAGTACATAACTTTCCCTTGGGAGGATACAGGCATTTATGTTTGCTGTGGAAAAGAGAAACTTAATTGTAAAGTACAACCAGGTGGAAAAAATAGACTATAGAGAAAAACTTGTATAAAAGTGTAAGAAATTTAATTTGATTCAGTCAATATTGGCTGGAAAAAAGAACCCCATGCCCTCATCTCATCAAATGCTTTTATATATAATTAACTTCCTTACATGTGTGTAAGGAAGAAGCCAATTAGACTTTTTAAGGTTTTATTAGATTCACACAATGTGAAGTTTCATCGTCTAGGACTTAAGACTCTAAACTAGAGCTGAAAAGCAATCTCTCATATCATTAGGAATTACAGATTCACTCATATTTCAGTGTACATTTGTAGACCCTTGACTTGACATTTTATGTTATTCTGACATTTTACAGGCCATCCACCAGAGAAAGCATTAAAACCCTGAAATATGTAGCATATTGATAAGATCTCCAGTTGATCACCATTATCTTTGCATATAAATAAAAAGGCCAAATTCAAAGTATTTCTTTATTCATTAATTTTTAGACTTCTAAGAATCATGAGAACACACATTTTATGAAAAAGTTGCTTCACACAAAGAGAAACTAAAACTCAAAGGGTTCCCAGCTGCTCCCAGTCATGCAAGGAAAGTAGGATCAAAGATTTTGTGAGAGATGGGAATATTCTAAGAAGAAAAGACGCCAGCAGTCCAAAGAACAGGGAAAATTTTGAGATAAAATGAGAAATAAGAGACCTGGAAAGATACTTGTAACCAGTAAAGTTATTAGGAATCAAGTTACAATTTGAAAACTTTGTGCAAATTGTACAAAAAAAGCAAATTGCAAAGAAGAGCAACTGAAAAACTGTCCAGAGATAGAGGACGGTGCCTCATCCCTTCAGCGAAGATCCCCTCTGTAGATGGGACGATCTGCTATAGATGGGACGGGGTCCTGTCCAGCTCCGAATCAGTCCTCTCCAACAGGAGCGCAGCCTCTCGGGCAGCAGGGCGCCCCTCCCCCACTGCCACTGCTTCAGAGGGTAGCCCGTGCCTTGTGGAAGAAAGGGCATCCCAGCCTGCCTAAGATCCTGAAGGGAAGGAACTTGGTCTCTTATTTGCATACCCAGCATTCACATTAAGCTTTTAACCCTGGCCTTCCCTAGAAGAAGCCTACAGCTACGTATAGCCCACTCCCGCGAACTCCTCAGGGTCTAGTCTAGGAGAGCTGTGTCCTGTGCACTGAACTCTCATAGGACCATACAGGTTCAAAATAAATAAATCATTTTAAATATAAAGAAATACCCAATTAAAAACTACCAGATGATTCCTCAGTTTTCAAGTTTACAGGAATAAAAGTTTCTGTGATTTCTTGAACTATGAGGCCTTTTTACAGGAAAAAACAATGAAAGGAAGGAGCATATTATATAATCTTTGGGAAGATAATAAATGAGCAAAGCAGATATGGTTTGTTCATATTATCATCAGAAATTATGTTCTAGAAAATCACTGTGAAACATGAAGTATTATCTGTTGCCCCCCCCTTATTCCTGTGTGCTTTGCATTACTACAAAAGCAAAGTTATTGATACTGATATTTGGGGAATTACACAAATTTTGATAAGTGAGTAGGTATGTATAATATACACATTATACATGTATGCATAGGTATATATATGCTTGCTTTATAATGCATAATTCTAAAGGTTATGTGATGGTCAAGTGAGAAACGTGCTTACAAAAGTATTATAAAATTCAAAAGTACATGCCTGAAAGCAATCAGTGCCATAGCTCAGAGCAATATTTTTCTAAGAAATTTTCTTATATTTGAACAGGTATTGATTTTTAGTGAAAGAGCATTATAAAGCTTCCATGGCCAATACAATAACCGCATCTGGATATGGTATGTGATTTGAAAATGAAAGTTTTATTAAATTTTTATTTTTTTACGTCCCTCTTCTTGTTAAAGTGACTAGGATGGAAAATTTTTAAAAAGGAGAAAACTGATGAACTTGATGATAAATACTAAAAACACTGTCTACAGACGCGTCCAAATTTAAAAGACAGAAAATAATTCTTGAGTAATGAATTTGGTGCGCATGCCTACAACCTTAGCACTCTGAAAGGTTATACAAGGAGAGATGCAAGTCCGAGCTGAGCGGACGATGGAATGGCTTTTCGGATCCTCTTATCTGTGTAGTGTGGTCTCTATTAAGAACAAGGAAAGAGTAGGTGTATGTAACACTGAGGAAAGAATTCTTGTGAGTCGTTACCTACTATTCTAAACTTACCCGGTTCTGGCTGCAAAGGTATTTGACACACTGCGTACCTTTAGCTAGTGTTCACATTGATTACTTTTTCTAAATGTGTGTAAACAGATTATAAGTGAGCCCAAGGGGAAGAGTTTGATCGGAGAAAGTGGGAGCCATGTGGGTGTTATCCCAAGAAGTAAGGTCGACGGATCTAAGAATGAGTTTCTGCCACAGCCAATATTTCTTTTTCAGCTGTATTTCATCAAAAATTGGCCACCCTTTGATTTTCCCTTTGTAGTTACCTCCTAACTCTTCCATATGTACTGCAGGAAACAATTGCTATAATAATAGCTTGATATAAATGATGTAAATTTAGAAACAAAATGATAATGTGTGGAGTTCTGTGATCTTTAAAGAAATCTATGTACTCTCACACTCTCAAGCAGACCTGTGAGGAAATTACTCGTTTTTTCTAAGGCCTTTTCACATATAAAAAATGTCATTATTTCAGTTGTTTAGATCTCAGGAAAAGCCTGGAAGGTATGATTATTTTTTGAGTAATCTGGTGGTGATCGAGGTTTAATGATGGGTGGAAAGAGAAAATGAAAGAGTAAGGAATTGGAGAAGATGACATCTCATGACACAATGAAATGTCATTAAAATTGAACTGAAAAGTCAAAAATCCTATCTTTATCCTGCCACGTGATCAAACACGGATTCCTCTAGAACACAAGTGCTGCATTGAATTTGATTTCTCCTGACAGACACTGAAACCTTAATATCAGGTGCGCTTCTGTGAACTCAATTTCATTTCATTTGTTTCTAATTTTTTTTAAAGTTGCAATCCAGTTCATGCAGATCTGTAATATTCTTACCTGTGAACAAGTCATCTTTAGAAATACATAGAAAAAAATTAATATTAAAGAGAAATTTTTGGCTAAACTAGGGTTATTTTTTACTCTTCAAATTTTGTGCTTATTTCATATGTAAAAGTTGTATTCTTTTCCCTATTAATCTTCTAGTTAGAAAAGAAAACTTTTGAAATCTAGTAGACATAGGTTCGTAACAGCTGTGAAATTATATAATGACAGCTTTGCAGACAACTGGTAATTACATCATTGGAAATAATAAATATGCAATATTACAATTGTTCTTGAAGTTAAATATATCATGTTTTAGGATATAAATATCAATGTACAAAAATTTACCACTGTAGATTTTAAAACAGCTCTAATTCCATGGAAAAATGTAGTTCCAACCCTCCAAGTCCTTGACAGGCAATTTTTTTTTTTATTTCAGCAACTTAGCAACCATGTTTCTGGGTCTCCATTTTTCATGAAGAAACCTTGCTTTGTGCCAGATTTCCATTATATTTATCCTAGATTTTTTTCTACTGGATTCTAGTCCTCCTACTGCCTTTCCGGTCACTTTATTTATTTATTCATTTTTACTTATTTACTTACTTATTTTGGCTGTAGCAGGGATCAAACTCAGGCCTTTGTGCTTCCAAGGTAGGTGTAGCACCAGCTGAGCTAAATACCCAGCTCTCTTTCCTATCATTCTGTGTAGAGTCCATCTCTGTACATCTTGAATCCAGAGGATCATGTCTCAAGCTCCTAGTTCCAGGAAGTATCATTTCTAAGAACCGCCATTCATTTTTCTCCTGGCTCATGTGTTGTTCTTAACTCTAGGCATGAATATATTCTGTTTCCCAGGAAACTCACTCTGAGTCATTAGCATGCAGGCAATTTCACCAATTTCTCTTCATGTATTCTTGCCTCGTAGGTGATTACAGATAACAGCTTTCTTCCCCCCAACCTTAACTCTCATATTTTGTATTAGTCATGCCTCAGTCGCACATTGTCAAACATCTTATTGGTATGAGTCAGTTCTCAAAGTAATAATCATCTAGCACTATTCTTAGAGACTACATGATGAGCAAGTGTTTTAGTATGTCTTTTCATTCATGTGTTGTTCTACTGTGACAAAATTTACAAGTAATTTTTTTTAAAAACCTGGTTTCTTTTTCCTCTAAAACTTTCCACTTAGAGGGCTTAACAGAAGTTAATCAAATAACTATTTCATTATAATGGTCATTAAAGCTTTGAGAAAATACCTAAGATCAACACCTAAGATCTCATGTTTGTTACAATTCATCGATGCTTCTCAGAAGATGCAATCTACAAACTGAGTCCAGAGAGTGAGTATATAGAGCTTGGTTGGCCTAGGAATTTCAAGTAAGAATACTGAAGTAGCGTGAATCCTCCAATGACTTGGGTGAGTGGAATATATGATTCATGACATCCAGTGTTCACAGTGTCTACACGGAACATGTTATATTGCTTGCCCTCCTGCTACTTCTACATAAACTCTCTTTTTACCATGAGTCAACAGAATTTTGATTCTTCCTTCAACAAAAAATATAGATTTTCTTCTCTGTTTTCGTGGTTTTACTTAGTCTTCCCACATTTTTCATCAATTCTCACAGTTCTTATGACCCTAAAATTTAAGACAGCCTCCACTTTTAGATTCATGTAGTTTATAAATGGTATTTCTTCTATAATGCTTTTATCGCCAAATAGAACTTTCCTTCAGTCTTCTGAAGTTGGGATCAGGATAAATGAAAGGCAAGTTCTTAAAAATGGTATATTGCAATTTTTTAAAAATTGTTTTTGGATTTTTTAAACAGTCTCACTGTGCACTATGGTCTTGAACTCATGAATATCTCTCTATATTGGCTTTCTGAGTGTTGGGATTACAGAAGTGAACCACTATATCCAGGGATGTGTACTAAGATTCAGTCAACTAATTGCTTGGTGCAATTTTGGTTTGGAAAACTTCCAAGTTTGGAACTGAGGAGAGATTAAAAATGGAGTTCTCGGGCTCAGGGGGCTGACAGAGCAGGTGTTTTATCACTAATCTCTTCTACTTTAACTCTGTCAGTGATATCTAACATCTTTCATTGTCTCTTTGGTCAGGTATAGTTTGATACTGTAAAAAACCTTTAACATTAAAACCAAAAGTCACTCAACCCCCCCAAAATTCTTAATCACTATGAGAATAAGAGAAATAACTCTACAGTCATAAGCACAAACCTGCCCTCCCACATACTTGCAAAAGTAAACACAGAGCATATTCCTACAATATTTTCTGTAGGTGATTGGACTGTAGACCGTATAGCAGGAAGTAAAAAAACAAACCAAAATGAATGTTTTCTTCATGCTTATCAACATAGAAAACCCTAAGGAATGTATAAAATATAGAACAAGAAATAAAATAAGATCCAAACAAGTATAGACGCATATCATGAATTGAAAGAAGTTTATCTCCAACTTGAGTCAATGTATTCTGATCAAAATTGCCAAAATATCAGAAAATGAAAAATCAATTCTAGAAAGTTGTGAAATCAAAAAGAACAAGAATAGGGAGCCCAGTCTTTAAAAAGATGAGGAGTGAAATTGGAATGCTCACCTAAGATAAAACATTCCTGAAATAGGAATAAATATTCATCATAAAATAGTGAGTTAGGGAATAATAGACCTATACGTGTGCTACGATTTGCATTTTGCAAAAATGTCAAATCAACTCAGATGGAAAAGTGCCTTTTCTGCTAAAATATTTGAGAATATAAAGAGTATAAAGGAAATAAAGGGTATAATAGGAAATAAAATTAAAATGTCAATGTTTATCATAGGCCTGACACAGAGACCACCATCAGGACAAAAGACAAACTTCTGGATTCTTCACTTGTTACCCAATAAATGCAAAATTTGTATTTTCTTCTAAAGAAATTATGGACTTAGAAACTGTTTTGCTAAAAAAAAAAAAGTGATTTTTCACTGGGTCCTATAGACACCCAATAAATAATGAAAAACAGAACAAAACTTCACCTTAACACCTTAAAACTTCATGTATCTAATTTGCTTAACCTTATGGTCTCAAGGTGCAACCATTTGCCCACAAATGCCTCGAGTTTATCCTTTTTTCTACCACAGAAGTACTCCCTTGTGCATAAATACTTGGTTTTCGTTTTTTTTTTTTTTTTTTTTTTTTTGTTGTTTTTTTTTGAGACAGGGTCTCCCTTGTAGTTCAGGCTGGCCCTCAGCTCACTATGTAGCCCAGGCAAGCCTCGAACTCAGCAATCCTCCTGCCTCTGCCTCCTGAGTGCTGGGATTACAGGCGTGAGCCACCACACCCAGCCTAGTTTTCTTAATCTGTTCATCTACTGATGGGCATGTAGGCTCTTTCCAAGATCTAGCTATTATGAATTGTGCTGCTATAGACATGAATATGCACATATCTCCGTGTTATGATGTGTTTAACTTTTTTGAGAAAATACTTTGAGAAGGTAAAGCCAGGTAAGGTAGAATTTCTACTTTTAGCTTTTTGCGCTCTCTACATACTGACTTTCATAGTGGCTGTAACAGTTTACACTTCTACCAGTAAAGAAGGGTTCTTTCTTCCCCACAGCTTTGCCAACATTTGTTTTGGGTTTATCTTTATTGGTTTCTGGCACGAGTTGAAAACTTAACAGTGTTTTAATTTTCACTCCTTGAATGGTCAAAAATTTTGAACATTTTTTTGGGCATCTATTGGCCAAATATATTTCCTCCTCTCAGAATTGTCTATTCTTTACAGATGCCCTCAGTTTTATTGCATCTTTAAGGTGGATGGTCTTTTAAAGATATTTTATATATTCTAAATGTCAGTGCTTTGTACAAAGGTCATCATGTCAAATGAAGTAAATCAGATATATGAGCTTGGACATCACATCATTTCTCTTACATTAAAAATTTTAATAGGCACCTGTAATCCCAGCACTTGGGAGGCAGAGGCAGGAGGATTGCTGAGTTCCAGGTTTGCCTGGGCTACATGGTGAGCTCAGGGCCAGCCTGAACTACAAAGCGAGACCCTGTCTCAAAAAAAAAAATCTTAATAGGAAAATGGGAATAGAAGAAAAAGTTATTATATTCTCAGTCTGTTTCTGCTGTCGATTTCTAGTTTTGCTCCCATATGGTGTAAGAGCTCACTTTGCAGGACTTCGTTTCTTTGGATGTGTTAAGATCTTTATTGTTGCTACAAGCTGGTCTATTTTGAGTAGAAAACATTTTCAGAATAGGAAATTCTCCAAAGAGAGACAGTAAGTAACTCAGTGGTTCCCTAGCTGAGGAGGTGGGCACACAGCTTCGAGGTAACAGCTGGGGACCAGAATGTTTTGTTTCGGATCATAAAAAGATCTAAATTGGTAGTGTATGTTGTACAATTTTATCGACGTGCTAAAATTTCCTGAGCCTTGTACTTTAAGTTTGTAAATCGTGTGGCATGCAACTTTTAGTTTAATAAAGCTGTTATTTTAAAAATAAAGGCACTGTCAGGTTCCTGCTCAGCTCTGCATAGAGGCATGCTTGTCACTTAGGGCGTAGCTATCTACAGGTTATCCGAAAGTGTCTATCTAAAAGCACAGTTGTTTAGCTCTAACTTTACGTAACCTATCACATCTCCTGTCAAGACTAAGGACACCAAAATAAGAGATTTATGGGGCCCTTGATCTTCTCATGAGCCCCCAGTTGTCGTCTTCATAGTCCCTTTGGGTTTCACCACAGCCTCCAGAAAACTGAGCTTCCCCCAAAGCGAAGTGAGCATCTCATGGAGAGCAGATTGCTTCCTCCAGCAGTGAGGGCCTCTCCCAGAGCCGTCTGGCAAAACCAGAACTGTGGTGATGATCCTCCAGAAGCCGACCTGCCTCTGCTATCAGACAGGCTAGTTTTCTACCTTGACGAGACGCCGTCGGTCAGAGGCATCAGAGATGCCTCCTTCATCAGCTCCTCAGGCTGAAGTCCTGCCATTATTTTCCCTTGCTTTCTAACTCGGACCGGTAAATCCACCAATGCTTCACACTGATGCATTTTTTTGTGTGCAGGTGACAGGTCAACGCACCTTTGCTGTGCAGCGAGCCGAGGGCTCTCTCTCCTCTTTGGGGGGAATTTCTTTGGTGTCCAGCTGGTGACGGCCCTGCATGTAAAAGCTGAAACTATGAAGCTTAAACAAACAGACAAAAAAGATGTAAAGAAAGTGGATTTCCGCTCTGATGATAAGCAAATATTTCATGAGGATAGGAAAAAGTCTTATAAAGTAGAAATTATTGACATACTTGATTTCATCAAAATAAACACTTTTGCTCACTAAACTCAGTATTAAGATTAGAAGAGCATTACCCAACAGTAGGACATTATTAACATGCATTGATGTGACAGTGGGCTTATTTCCAGAGTATATAAAGACACTGTCAAGTAATAGTAGAGAAGAAAACAATTACCACACAAAAGAAGACATGGGAGGGACTAATAAGAATAAGAAAAGGTGGTGAAAGCCACTATTTACCACAAAAATGACACTTAAAACTAAAACGTGAAGGCCTTCAACATCCATCTCATGTCAAATATTCATGATGACACAGATGACATTAGAACTCAAGGGCAGTGTTGATGCAGGAGAAAGATTACAAATCTAATTCTAAAAACAGTCTATTTCCAATGAAGTTTAAGCATTTACTCACTCCACAGTAGAAATCTCGTTGGAGATTTTTCCCCCAGAAAAAAAACTTAAAAACATCCTCAAAGTGAATGGACTGACCCATACTCAGTACAGCTTTATTGATTAACCTTAAAAATTTGAGCCAGGGGGCCGGAGGGTTAGCTCAGTGGTTCCGGCGCCTGCCTTGCAAGCGCAAGGACCTGAGTTCGATCCCCGGTTACCACATATAATGCTGAGCGTGGTGGCTCACGCCTGTAATCCCAGCACTCGGGAGGCAGAGATGGAAGGATTGCTGAGTTCGCGGCGGCTTGCCTGGGCACCATAGTGAGCTCAGGGCCAGCCTGAACTACAAAGCGAGACCCTGTCTCCAAAAAAGCAAAAAAAAAAAAAAAAAAAAAAAAAAAAAAAAAAAACGG
>PVIC010057222.1:0-10733 GCA_004025085.1 Thryonomys swinderianus
AAGGCAAAGAAGGAGTCAAGTAAATGTGAATGGGTATAGGACTGGGATTCAAATCCTGTTATTATAGCTGTTTAATTCCTGTTTCTGTCTTAATATTTTTATCCTAGAGTCAAACATTAATTTCCTTTTGTATTTCCTTCAGTGTTGTTGGAACTGTCTTTCAATGTGCAGAGCTTAATGAGAGCAGATTTTTTTTTTTTTTTAACCATGACTTTAACCATAAAGAAAGTAAAAAAGTAAGATTAAGTTAAAAAAGAAAAGAGGAGTAGGTCAGGTATGATACTCCCCGTGGTGGTATCTAGATTTTCTCAGGCATATCTTCATAGAAAGTCTATCTACCCGACAAAATGCTGCAGTGCTTGTCTCTTTACTTCACTTATTCTCAAACCGCTGTTGTCCAAATCCAGTTTTCAAAACCTCCAACTTCCATCTGAGCACCTGAGCCACCATTTCTCTAATGCAAGATCATCTCCTGCTGGGAAGCACCAGGATTCTTCAGCATTTTTATTCAGGAAAGCTTTATCTGAAGCCAGCATGAAGACGTTCATACACACTATGTGTCTTTTTCTGGTTTTGGTTTCATGGTAATGCTTGCCTCAGGAATGAGTCTGGAAGTATTGCTTCCTTTTCAGTTCACTACAGATATTGATGTTCTTTTGAATTTCTGTAGGATCTGTTCAGTTCTGCCATTTTCCTTTCTTACTGCGTAGATTTGTATCTTTTCTTTCATTGTTTTGATGGGATTATCTAAGGGGTTGTCTATTACATTAAAACCTTCAAAGAACCAACTCTTTGATTAATTCTCTATTTTATTAGTCTCAATTCCATCAACTCTGCTCTTATCTTTATAATTTCTTTCCTATGCACACTCTGAGTTTCACTTGCTGTTCTTTTTCCAGAAACTTGAAATTCAGCATTAGGCTATGTATTTGAGTTCATTCTGCTCTCCTGACTTGGGAATTCACTGCTGTAAATTTTCCTTGTAGGACTGCTCTCATTGTGTCCCATAAATTTCAAAATACCTTACTGGTAAGGCTACTACTTTTTCTCTTTCAGATGCCTATGCATATGCTTTGCTTAATCTACAAGGCTCTTTCAAATTGATTTTTTTTTTTTTTTTTTTTTTTTTTTTTTTTTTTTTTTTTTTTTTTTTTTTTTTTTTTTTTTTTTTTGCTTTTTTGGAGACAGGGTCTCACTTTGTAGTTCAGGCTGGCCCTGAGCTCACTATGGTGCCCAGGCAAGCCACCGCGAACTCAGCAATCCTCCTGTCCCTGCCTCCCGAGTGCTGGGATTACAGGCGTGAGCCACCACGTCCAGCATTATATGTGGTAACCGGGGATTGAACTCAGGTCCTTGCACTTGCGAGGCAGGCGCAGGAACCACTGAGCTAACCCTCCGGCCCTCAAATTGATTTTTATATCAGTATAAATGCCCCTTAACTTCTCTCAATGACTGTGTTTTCAGTTGACCTCTGAGTTTCTCCAGTGTGACTTCTCTGTTCAGCCATGTTCTTGTCTCCCTGTGCTAATCTTTTGTGAGTCATTACTCAGCTGATGATTTTTGCTAGATATATGTCTCTGAGGATTGTACTCAAATCCTTTGTATGGGGCTACATTCCAGTCCTTCAAGTGCTGGGATTAGGCCTGGTTCCTAACTTATCATTGGCTATTTACTTCATTTAATGGTGATGGATTGAATGCACAAATGTTTTCCTAGAACAATATGAGTTGATGACATAATAAAGATTTTTGTTTTTGGATTTTCTCTTATTAAAATATTTAGCACTTTCCAAAAGCAATTTATGTGACTATTATGCACATAATTTTATTTTGTAAATACATAGTAACTCTAAAATAATTCTAGTTATGAATTATCATAAAGAGGAAAAGTAAATAACCCTTATGAAATACTCTTCTTTGGAAACTGTGGTGAAACAAAATTGAATTCCATTAAGAGAATACCTAGTGAATACTCATCCATTGTTTTGTTTTAGAGGCAAAGTCTATATCAGGTGGCCACCTTGGGTTTAACCTTGTTATTATCTCACTGAAGCCTCAAAAGAACAAAACAACAAAAACCACAAAAATAATAAACCCAGGATTTCAGACACATGCCACCACTCATGAATCATGACACATCTTTCATACCTTTCAAAAGAAACGAAGAATGTATGCAACAGTAATCACTAAAGGACTTGAGAATGATAATTTTATTTCCTGACAAACTAACTCATCTATCATAGTTTTTGAAAGTGTATTGCCCTTTTAAAGAACATAAGCATTAACAATACAAGTAAAGATACACTTTTACTTTCAAAGATAATATTAACTGACAATTCATAAGTATACGCAGAGATTCATTTACAGATTATGGTGGGTAGAAATGATTGCGGGAAGTTATTCGGAAAGGCTCATTTTTATTTGCTGCCTTGATTTTGTCTTGCAGCTCCTTGTGGTGGCCATTTCTCAGCTCCAAGTGGAGTCATTCTGTCTCCCGGATGGCCAGGGTACTACAAAGACTCTCTGAACTGTGAGTGGGTGATTGAAGCTGAACCTGGACACTCTATCAAAATTACATTTGAAAGGTCTCTGCAAATATTTTTATGGTTTTTTAAAGAAAGGGTTGTGTAATAGACCAGTTGACATTCTCTGTTTCCTTTAACAAACCAATGTTTAATTTTATTGTAATAGTTTTGCTTTGAAGCCTTCAGACTGTTTGCCCCTTTAACCTTTCAGCCAGTTTTCCAGTTAATTTTTTTGTTTGTCTAATGGTATATTCATACTACTGAAATATGCAAGGTCGACCTTTTTGCTTTATGTATATGCAGTGCACTGAGATTTGAACATGCGACCTTTAACTTAATGAGTTTAGTGGTCCTGTATTTTGAAGGGGCTGTGAATTCTGTTTTACTAGGTTTCAAGATCAAATGTTCCATATAAACATTCAAATCAATATTGTATTGCAGCTAAAGACATTCACACACACACACAATCCATATGTTTCTACTTCCATGTCAAGAAAAATTATATGGGTCTTCAGCATGTATTAATATTTCAATAGCTGAACATTTTTCCCTCTGAAAAGAATTTATCAGATAATCTATACCGTGATTATCTACATCAATGTCCATAACACTGAATATTTCAAAATTTAAAAGAGTGAAACTTCTGCTCTCTTACTGGATTGTATTCAAAAATCATTAATTTTACAATTATATTATTGACTTCCCTCACTTCTCAACCTCTTCGTTAAAATAGTAAATTTTAAAATGTCCTTTAGCGTACTGAGTCCACTGGATCTGAGCATGGCAGAGTACCATGTTAAGGGGCTAAGGATTGAACTTCACCAAACTAATTTGACCAATCCACACAAGAAAGATCTTCTTGATTTAATTTATCCATGCCAGTTTTAAAATGTTCATGAGAGAAAAGATTCTGTTTTTAACAGTTGTAGAGCATTCAACATTTCCTATGAGCTCATCCTACATTACTAGGACCTCCTTTGACAGTACTGTTTGCCATGGGTGCTGTAAGACAGCATAAACAATATGGCTTAACCAGTGACTGGTTCTCATACTTCCAAAGTCAAGATTCTGAGATCTAAGTGGCCAAAAGATTGCACGCTCTGGCTTGTAGGAATCTACTATGTCTATTGTCATATGAGATTCATTATGCATTTATATCCTAATATGTTCTTCCTAATTATCTTTTTTGCTGGGTTTATGGTGCTGGGAATAGAACTCAGGACTTTCACACTAAGCTGCATGCCCGGCTCCTTTGCACGTTGAGAACTTGAATTGCTCATGACAGCTTTGACCTTGCACTCATCCCGTCAGTCTCCCCATGAGCTGGAATTACAATTGCACAGCACCCAGCACGGGTTATTTTAGTGATCAGTTTAAAGGCCCTCTTCGCACAGTCAGTAGTGCTGGGAATTGTGATTTCAGTGTGTGAATTTTGAGGGACACAATTTAGCCATAACTGTGAGTCATATCCACTTTATTTAGAATAATTTGAAGTGTATGCTATGTTAGAACCTTAGCCTTCGCCTAATAGTTGACATGGCTTATATTTCTGCAGGGCTTTCTCTTCTTTCTCTTTCTCTTTCTCTCTCTCCCTCTCTCTCTCTCTCTCTCTCTCTCTCTCTCTCTCTCTCTCTCTCTCTCTCTCTCTCTCTCTCTCTCTCTCTGCTGTTCAGAGACAGCATCTCTCTAGGTAGGTACTTCAGAAAGAAGTGATGAACTCAGCAATACTTCTGCCTCAGCTTTCTGAGGGCTGGGATTACAGCCAGAAGCCACCATGCCCAATTTGAAAAGCATCTTATCTCTTGATTACCAAATCTTCATCAAATATTACTACTTGATAAATGAAGAGTCAAAATTAATTAACCTTACTATATTACAGAAAGTTGTGTTTGGTTTGAAATGTACACTATAGCATTAGATTTCTGATTACATTGTTGAGTGATTTTTACCAATTACATTGATTTGGTCCAAAGGACAGAGATTTAGTTTATGTTTTATGTTTTTTAAAAATTTAGAACATTACATTTAAAAAATAACCATATGTGTCCCTCTTTCATAATGATTTTAACAGGATACACACATTATATACATCAAATACATAATTTCAGTATTTTCTGTCATACTGGGCCTCTTCTGTATCAAAAATTATAACATAGGGCCGAAGGTTTAGCTCAGTGGTTCCGGCGCCTGCCTCACAAGCGCAAGGTCCTGAGTTCAATCTCCGGTAACCACATACAATGCTGGGTGTGGAGACTCACGTCCACCAGCCATCAATACCACATACCACAGTGCCGGGCGTGGTGGCTCACACCTGTAATCCCAGCACTCGGGAGGCAGAGGCAGGAGGATTGCTGAGTTCGAGGCTTGCCTGGGCTACATAGTGAGCTCAGGGCCAGCCTGAACTACAAAGCGAGACCCTGTCTCAAAAAAAAAAAAAAAATTATAACATAAAGGTAATTGAAAATTTCATATTTTATGATGTTCATTTAGTTCATAGCACCTGCCTTACTTTTCTTATTGCTGAAACCAAACTCCTGAGCCCACAAGTTCAAAGAAGAAAGGCTTATTTTGCCTCTTTACAGAGGTTTCAGTCCATAGTGTGATGACTGAGGGAAGGTGACACGGCTGAGGACAAACAGTCCACGGCAGAGCAGGCAGGAGGTCACCAGCAGTGAGCATTCTGGACTTCGGTCCCATCGAGGACAGAAGCCTGTTGGGAGGCCCAGGGTAGGCCCTCCCATGATTCCCACGTAGAGCTGTACTAAATCCACCAGTGGATTATTTAACAGACCTGAGATACAACGACCAATGAACAGCACCACCTGTCAGTGTGTGAGGTTTGGGACCAGCATCTAAATCCAAGCCATAGCAGCTCTGTCACTCCAATAGTTCTCACTAGCCATTATCCTTCAATAGCCAAATAAAACACCGAATTCCTACTTCGCAGACAAAAGAAAGTCTAGTCCCTCTTTATATTTTCCAAGAATTTCTAAGAATGTGGTTTTATTGTTTGTTTGCCAGGGCTCTTTGCTTTCTGGGTCCAGCCACTTCTCCCGGGATGGCCCCACTTGTGAGAGCCTGAGGCTCCTGCCCTCTCCCAGCGTTCCTGGGCCCCTTTGTCACACCTGGTTCAGTGGCCTGGCCTGGCTTCTCAGGTTCCCACCCCAGGAGTCATTCTTGTAGTTCTGCAGTCCCCTCTGCACATCGGATCCTTTGGTATCAATAATCTCCTTCCTCTGGGATCTGCAGCCTTTCTTTCACAGTCTGTAGTTCCTCCTTCGAGTATGTAGCAGAATAAAGTACTGTCGCTGTAACCTGCAGGGCAGTTTCTGCTCTTGAGCGGTGAGGTGATATTGGGGAGTGGAAGGCATCTCACCATGCTTTCCAAACATGTTTTAGAGCCCCCTGCCCAGCACACAGTAGTGTCCTCCTTTGACAAGCTCACCCTCAGGTTCTGCTGATTGAAACTGTAACCAGTTTAAAATAACATTTTCTTCATTCCCTAATAGTCAATGCAAAGATACTAAGTAAACTTAAACCTTATTACTAGAAAGGTGGTTTAAGTGACAGAAACACAAAGTGCGTTATCATGTTTGGAAGCATCTTACAGCTTGCTCACAGAAATGACTTATCATCATTAAATAGACACCTAATAGTTTTCAACCAAAAGCAGGCTATTTATAGTTGACCACTGGAGCAGCACCTTGATTTCAAAGCAAAGCCTACAATTCAGAGAGTACCCACTACAACCTCTCACTGCGGACTTACATTTGCAAGCACTATTTTCTCTCTCCAAAATCCTTAACATGTATTCTTTATCCTTCCTAACAGACGAGTCATCGGGAGTCTCTGCAGTTTACCTCTTTTATGTAAATAACACTAGAATTTTCCAAGTGAATCTCATGCACAACAGTATATATGCTGTGCTTTCCATCATTCCTGTGTGGCCTTCCGAGTGACAGCCCTCCGGCCACTTTTCTAAGGTGTAACACTAGTCGGATTAAAACACAACAACAACAACAACACCCACCTTCCTTTAATTCATCTTCTCTAAAATGTGTTACTTAACATACTTTACCGTAATAATCTTATTCTCTTAATAATTAAGGCACATATCTTTTAAAGTAGGCTGCAGGCAAGAATTGAAACAGTTATTTTCGATCCTAGAGCTTGTGCTCAGTAACAGTGATCAGTTCTGTGGTGAACCAGAGAGTGCCTAGGGGAAGAATGAAGACTGTGGTGCTCCCCTCAAACACCAGCGATCTGGGGCTTGATCTGTGCCGCACGTTTTAGTCCCTAAATTGCACATTCCAGTAAATTACACATGTCATAGTTCTTCCACCTCTGAGATAGCAACCATTAAAACATTGCTCCTCGTTGATTGGCCCAAAGACTAGAAACACCGGAAATTAAAATGCCTTCAGATTTTAACAAGTGTATTCTAGAATTCAACAAAATATAGCTATGCCAGTGTATTTCCTTTGAATCATATTTTATAAAATATAAAATGAAGGGCCGAAGGGTTAGCTCAGTGGTTCTGGTGCCTGCCTCGCAAGCACAAGGTCCTGAGTTCGATCCCCGGTAACCACATACAATGCTGGGCATGGAGACTCACGCCCACCAGCAATCAATACCACATACCATAGTGCCAGGCGTGGTGGCTCACGCCTGTAATGCCAGCACTCAGGAGTCAGAGACAGGAGGATTGCTGAGTTCAAGGCTTGCCTGGGCTACATAGTGAGCGCAGAGCCAGCCTGAACTACAAAAGCAAGACCCTGTCTCAAAAAAAAAAAATTATATATATATATATATATATATATATATATATATGATGAAATTCTAAGTTTTAAATATTGTAAACTTAAATATTCCTTTTCGGGCATCCTCCAATTTCTCATATACACACAAATGCTTATTAAAGGCTTGATGTGGAAAGATTCAAAGGAAAAATAAACATTTCAATATCTTCACTTGTTTTCTCTTTTCTTAAAATTCTTTAAGGATGTAAGAGTTTGCCTGATTAAATGTTGCTAATATTCCATGTGCTTTGTGAGAAAATCCACTCTAACCCAGGCATCCTATGGTTGGAGGAATTTAGTAGCAAAAAGAAGAGCAACATATTCTATCAAATTATAAAACATGCATTTATCCATTACATATCCAAAATATATCTAAAATATATGCATTTACCCATTAGTTTTGGGATATGAGAAACCACATTCAAATTAGATGTCTTTCTATCTGTCACTTTTTATATTGATCTTAAAATGCCTTGATGCTTTATTTTTCTCCAACAGTTATCTTGAGGAAATGGTGTAATATTTATCTAGAACATACTACTTTTTTATTGTTTTTTTTTTCATTTCTTCTGATTACAGACAGGCTTTTATAAGACACAGTTGAAAAGTTTTGAATAATTTATTTCTTGGGCTAGGGATTCAGTTCAATTGATACCATGCCTACCTTGGAAGCACAAGGACCTGAGTTTGATCCCTAATATCACAAAAAAACACATAATAAAAAAATAAATTATTTAATTCTAATATTTTTGTAGATATTAGTTTCAAGTAATAAATTGTATTTAGGATAGACATATATTACTATTACTCATAAATAAATTAACTTGGTTTTTAAAAATTAAATATAAATAGCTTTTAAAAGTCACAGAATATAATTAGCATGACATAGCGATTTAAACTTTTCCCACCTCTACCAATAGATTAAAATTAATTTATAGAGAAAAATATTTATAAAGATATTCTTTCTTAGTAGTCTCCTTGAGATTATCTCAAGAAAAACAAATCAGCAAATTCTTCCAACAAATGCATGTGTTTTAAATTGATTGCTTCTGCTTTATATGTATAAATATTTAATGCATCTACTCAGATTTGTGGACGAGTTTCATTTTTTCTTCCTCTTGTACCTCCAAAATTTTCCAGTGATCAGGCAGCCCCTAACCCAAAGTGATGTTCTTCCTACTATCATTTCTGAAACACATCTGTCTATTCTATTTTCCATCTATCCCTCTCTGATCAAATCCTTTGGTATCAGTCTTCAAAGACATTTTTTAATGTTGTGAGTTATTAGGTCCAATTTCACTTTGTGTATCACATAATGCTTCTACACTATTTTTTTTATTCCAAGCCACAAATTTAATGTAAATGACTAGTACACTGAGGTAATTCATGAGAAATTTATACAATAATCTTAATACACAAAATGAAAGGTACTCAATTTATTGTGTAACCTTATCCCATTTAGAGTATTATTATAAAACCTTTTGTAGCTCCACATAAAATATTTATAATGATTTTCTTTTGAAAGATTCACTGCTACTAAACAGTGTTCTCCATGTCACCAATTAATGTTGATATTCTATTAAGAATTAAGTCTCCTTATGTTTTGATTCAAAGTAATCCCTGAATCCACTGAGCATTTTAATTAGGCTGCTCTCAGATGAGCAGCTATCAACGTGAAATTCCAACTTCAGTATTCATGATAAATTCACTCCAGAGCAAGCGAATAGTACATTCATGATGCCTGATCATCACTTAAAGGACTTCGTGTGTTCTTGTAGTTTTATTTCTCTAAAGGATGGTATTATAGATTTTTTGAGAGAAATACAATATATCCCAAGTTATAAAATTAGAAAATAAATGTATGAAATGCATACATTTTGTTATTGCTCAATAGAATATAAAAATAACAGAAGTTGAAAACTATTTCAATGGTAAGTTTTTCTTTCCGCGTTTTGGGGCTTGAACTTGGGGCCTCCCACGTGCTAGCTACACACTGTACCACTCAGCCACAACCTGGGTTCTTCTCTACATTGTATTTCGAGATAATATCTCAGTGAGGTGCCCGGTCTGCACTCGGAATCGTCATCCTCCTCCTTTGGCTTTCTGAGTAGGGGGCTCTAAGACTGTACTGCATCTGGTCAATTGTTACTTTTTAAATTATACTAAATTATAGACTTAAGTTTGACCATTCATATTCTCATGCCATATTCGTAGTCATATCAGAGATTAATGTAGTAAGAGTTTCTAAATTTTGTATGCAGTCGATTATTTGTAGGAATTTGTTTTGGCCAAGTTTGGTTTTTCAAGCTTTGTTTCATTTTGAGGAATACTATAGTTTAATTTTTTTTTTTTTTTGAGACAGGGTCTCGCTTTGTAGTTCAGGCTGGCCCCGAGCTCACTATGGAGTCCAGGCAAGCCTCGAATTCAGCAATCCTCCTGCTTCTGCCTCCGGAGTGCTGGGATGACAGGCGTGAGCCATCAAGCCCAGCTATAGTTTAAATTTTTTAAAATGTTTTACCGTGATCCAAATAACTACGCTGATTTGATGCTGGTACCCTGTAGACATGTACTGAATTAGGCCACTGGACCATCCTATGCTTAGAATTTTGTCTTCCATGCTGGACACTGAACTCATGACGTCATTCATGCTATGCAAGGATAGTACTTTTATCACTCAGCCTCATGCTCAGGCCTGTGTTTAACTTTGTGTCACACCTGGAATAAGCTCATAGGTATGAAAATAAAAAGGTTTCCCTAAGAAGTAGTGCATATTTCACACTAGAAATTATTGTTTTCAAAGTGTGCTAGAGCCAGGCGTGGTGGCTCACATTTGTAATCCCAGCACTTGGGAGGCAGAGGCAGGAGGATTGCTAAGTTTGAAACTTGCCTAGGCTACATAGTGAGCTCAGAGCCAGCCTGAACTACAAAGTGAGACCCTGTCTCAAAAAAAAAAGTGTGCTAGAGATCACAAGAAAAATAACATACTGAAAATGTGCTGGAAGATTTGTTGTATATGTGTGAGAATACACAGTTAATATGGAAATATCCAATTATGCTGATAATTATTCTCTTGTAATTTGGTAACTAAACTATGAAAAAAACCCACATTTTAAAAACTGTATTTTAGTTCTTACATTTTCTGGTAAGTGTGTTCTTGAATTTTTGTTTAAAGCATCAAAATTAACAGACACGACCTGAGCCCAGGGTGCTTCAAACACTCAGAAGAGAGGAAGTGGTTGAAGGGCTCAGTCACGGCTGTGATTATGTAACAAAAGGCACAGTAGACTGTGACAGTATAGTAAGGAGCTCTGTGAGTCCGAGGAGGTGATCTTGCCCCACAGTGAGGCTGAAGCAGAAAGATGTGCAATCCTGTGTGACCTTGGGCGAAGGAGGAAAGCAGTTTCCTAGGC
>PVIC010057223.1:0-10694 GCA_004025085.1 Thryonomys swinderianus
ACAAAAAAAAAAAAAAAAAAAAAAAAAAAAAAAAAAGAATTAAATAGTTTATACAATTAAATGATAACCCCAGTACAACATACAGGAATTTATGGGACACAATCAAAGCAGTTTTACAAGGGTAATTCACAGCAAAGAATGCCTACATCTGGAAAATAGAATAAACTCAAACAATCTAATGATGAATCTCAAATTATTAGAAAAAGAGGAGCGGGACAAACCCAAAGCTCACACAAAGAGGAAATTATAAGGATCATAAATTATAAAGATCCTAAAAACTCAACCAAAGACTGCTAGACTTAATTGCCAAATTTAGTAGTGTAGCTGGATACAAGGTCAATGCTCAAAAATCAACAGTCTTTATATACACAAACAACAGACTCACTGAAAGATAAATTGAAGTCAATCCTTTTCACAATAGTATCCAAAAAAATGAAATATCTAGGAATCAATCTAAGAAAGGAGGTGAAAGAACTCTACTCTGAAAGCTACAGGACTCTGAAAAAGGAGATAAAAGAGGGTATCAGGAAATGGAAAGACATCCCTTGTTCCTGGGTAGGGAGAACCAACAGAGTAAATGGCTTTACTCCTACAACTACTATACAGATTCAGTGCAATTCCAATAGAATCCCAACACCATTCTTCACAGAGCTAGAGAAGATAATCCAAAAACTCATCTGGAACCACAAGAGACCTAGAATAGCAAAAGTAATTCTAAGCAACCAGGCCATGTCAGGGGGGTATTAGGATCCCCAACTTAAAACTGTACTATTAAGCCACTGTGATAAAAACTGCATGGTACTGGCAAAGTAACAGACCCGAGGACCAGTGGAATAGATTAGAAGATCCAGCAACAACTCCATATACATTAAGCCACCTTATCTTTGACAAAGAAGCCAAACATCCTCAATGGAGGAAAGACAGCCTCTTTAATAAATGGTGCTGTAAAAGTTGGCCTTTAACCTGCCAAAAATTAAAGCTAGACCTATGAAGATTCTCTTTTACCATGTACTAAACTAAAACCACAATGGATTAGAGACCTAAACATTAAAACAGAAACAATAAACCTGCTGCAAAACAGGTTAGGTAAAACTTTTGGAGACACTGGCGTAGGCGGAGACTTCATGAACAAAACCTCTATAGCACGAGAACCAGCAGAAAGAATCAACAAATGGGATCTTATCCTCCTAAAAGGCTTCTGCACAGCAAAAGAAACCACTGGCACAGCTAAAGACAACCAACAACAGGGGAAAAAATCTTTATTAGCTGTTTGTCAGACAAAGCGCTACTATCTACAATATATAAAAAACTTAAATCAAAGTTTAAAGACCCTATTCAAAAATGGGCATCTGAAATGAACAGACACTTCTCAGAACCAGAAGTCAAAGCAGCCAAGAAGCATATGAAAAAATGTTCAATATCACTGGTCATTCGAGAGATGCAGATGAAAACAACCCTGAGATTTCATCTCACTCCACAAAGAATGGCTGCTATTGTGAAATTAACCAGCAATAAATGCTGGGAGGTTGTGGGGAGAAAGGAACCCTTCTCCATTGTTGATTGGGATTGTAGACTGTACAACCATTGGAGATCAGTGTAAAGATTCCTCAGAAAACTAGAATAGAGGTCTCATTCGACCCTGCTATCCCCCTTGCTAGGAATATACTCAAAGGGATTAAAAGATTTGTATTGTAAAGACATATGTACACCCATGTTCATAGCAACTCAGTTTGTGATAGTCCAATCTTGGAACCTAGGTGCCCATCAACTGGAGACTGGATAAGGAAGATTTTTTTAAAAATAAAATGGAGTATTACTCTGCTATAAAGAATGACAAGTTTCATTCATTTATATGCAAATGGACACACCTCAAGGACACACTAAGTGAAATATATAGATCACAGATATGTAAATATCATATCTTTTCTTGGTATGAGAACATGTTCATAGCAACTCAGTTTGTGATAGTCCAATCTTGGAAACAACCTAGGTGCCCATCAACTGGAGACTGGATAAGGAAGATTTTTTAAAAAATAAAATGGAGTATTACTCTGCTATAAAGAATGACAAGTTTCATTCATTTATGTGCAAATGGACACACCTCAAGGACACACTAAGTGAAATATATAGATCACAGATATGTAAATATCATATCTTTTCTTTGGTATGAGAACTTGTACATGTAAATGAGTTCTAGAATGTATGATAGATTTTATGAAAAAGGAAACACTGAAAGGGAATGTGGTAGGGGAAAGTAGTGAGGGGAAAGAATAAATATGATTTGAAAAGAAAAATAAAGTACATGTATATAATGGGTAGGGAGTTGTGGGGTTGTGTTGGGATATGGGTAAAAATGAGAGTTACCCTCTGTCATATACTGGTACAAATTCTGCAGTGTTGAGTGTGATTGTGAACTGTACGCAAAATGTACCAATAAAGAATTCAATAAAGTTTTTTTTTTGCTAAAAACAAAAAACAACGAACAACAATGACTAGACAACAATGATTACTTTGCCTACAGATAACCAATAGGTTACGAAATGTAGAACAAAGCATGACCTTCATTTAGCATCTGTCTCCTTGGTTATTTTAAAACTTTGGGTCTAATCCCTTTTTAGCTCTCCATTTGGGCATGTTAACTGTTTAAGGAGTGTTTCTTTAAAAGTTGTCAATACATACACAACGTTGAACAGCCTTAAATTTAGTAACTTATTCCTTCCTCCTAAGACTGAGGACATTAAGGTAAGAGATGTAACAGACATTCTACAACCAGTGTATGGTCAGAAGTTTCTGCCTTTAACTGAGGATTGCAGGAGAGTCTCCACAAAACTGAGCCTGCCCAAGTAGAGCATCTTGCTGAGACTCAGTTAGGTGATAAGGACTTCTCCAGAGACACCCCGCAAAACTAGAAGTTCAGTAGCGATTAGTCAGATCCTAACCTATCCCAGATCCTTAAAGTTGGACTCTCCTCCCATTTTCTTTCTAACTTTGCCTAACAAATTAGCCTAGTGATATATCTTGAAGTGCTTTTCAGCAATGACATTAAGAACTTATGGGGGCAAGGTGAGATCTGTGACTCTTTTGGAACCTCCTGTCTGGTGACAGTATTATATATAATAGTGTGGCTAACTAATAAGTGTTCAACAAATATCTGGGAAACTGAAGTTTAAAGTCAGAAAAGTAAATTAGTCTCTGTTCTCTGCAGGTAAATTCTGATGAATACGGAGAATGGAAATTATTTTATACAGATTCAGCATTATTGTATAACAAATTATATATATTTAAGCAATAAAATTTTATATGAGAAATTAGAATCCAATGCTTTCAAAGTTCTAATAGGCATGTGTATATGTAGAATTTTCAGAAATCAAAATGATCTGAAGTTTTTAATCATTGCTTTAAGAAATATTTTAGAGGGCCAGAGGATTAGCTCAGTGGTTCCGGCGCCTGCCTCGCAAGCGCAAGGTCCTGAGTTCGATCCCCGGTTACCACATAGAATGCTGGGCGTGGACACATGCCCACCAACAATCAACGCCGCATACCACAATGCCGGACGTGGTGGCTCACGCCTGTAATCCCAGCACTCGGGAGGCAGAGACAAGAGGATTGCTGAGTTCGCGGTGGCTTGCCTGGGCACCATAGTGAGCTCAGGGCCAGCCTGAACTACAAAGCGAGACCCTGTCTCAAAAAAAAAAAAAAAAAAAAGCAAAAAGAAATATTTTAGAGCCTGGCAGCACTTCTGTCCTGAATAAAGCCGGAGGCATTCTAAAAATAGGTCCAAATTAATATGTAATATTATTTTTGCCAGGCTTTCAGGAATACCCCTATAGTTGCAACACAGCAAGTTGAGGCAGGATGAATGCTATAAATTTAAGGGCAGTATGGGTTATATAATGAATTCAAGGTCAGCTTTAACTACATAGCAAGACCCTGTTTCAAAACAAAACAAAACACAAAATACAAGTCTTCTGGTTTTTGATAGTGTTTTTTATGCAATGATAGAATTTACTGATAGAAGAATGTGAGAATTACAAATTTATGACTTGTACTTTTGTGCTTTTTAGAAACAAATTATATATATTATATATATAAAATCATATGTTATATATATAATATATATTATATATATATGTAACTTTGTTCAAATTTTCTTTTTCCTTTAGTATTAGAAATAATGGGGCTGGGTGTAGTTGTCTCCACCTACAATCCCAGCATTTGAAAGCCAGAGCCAGAAGGACTGTAGTAAGTTCAAGGCCAGCGTGGACTACACAGTGAGTTCAAGGCCAGGCCAAACTATACAGTGAGATACTGTCTTAAGAAGAAAAGAATGGAGGAGGATAATGTACTGTTTAGTGTTCTTAATGAAGCAGTACCAATCTACTTTTGCCCCTTTAGTAACTTCTGCACAGAACTTCGTTCCAGTCTAATTCTCAACATCTGGCTAATTCCATTACAGAACACATCAATAACCTTACCCCCTAGGTTATTTTACCACTATCCTCAGGTATGAGTTTCACTCTAAGGTTTAGGGAGGGATAGAATGACATAGAAGAATGACTTAAAAAAGGGAGCATAGAAAGTCACACACACACATACCCATCTTCTCCAAAGAGGAACACTACATTTAATTTCCTTACACTACATTCAGTTTCCTTATAATGAACACACTGTTTAATGTGAAAATGCCTGTTTTACTCAAGCACATTCTTCCTTATGTACAGCTATAATATCAAAACCCATAAGACTCATAGAAATGATTGTTTTCTCCTGCCTCATGACAACTGTCCCTTCCTACTTCTAGGATAATGTTTATCATAACTACTGGTGATACAGCTGTCAATTTAATTCCTGAATCCAAATAAAACATATGCCATTCATCTTAATACACTGCTCCTGTAATTTTTTCATGAAAACATTATGGTGACTTTTCCAGCTCCCTCTTGTATACCTCCCACTCCTTTTTATAGTAGATCCAATCTAGATTGTATCAGATCAAAATTTGAGATAGCCACTGAAGATAATTTCCCAGAAAATAAAATTGTTTTTATATTATAACATCATCTACTTCAAATAAATCACTTAAACTCAAAGCACCTTAAACATCCCATTTTTAAATATTACTTCTAATAAGAAAAATAACTAATTTCTGCTTACCACTTCTCATAGTTGTATTTTCCAATAGTTCTGTCTGAAGTTGAAGTTCTGCTTCTCCAAGTATCTTTAGAACTGAATCTGTAGGGCTTTTCCCCCACACTTTTCTTGGAGATCCACTAGCATCTAATTTAATAACCTTTCCCATTGTACATTCTATAAAAAAAGACACAAGTTTCAATGATAGAGCATATCAATACTGTATTGTTTGAGACCTTTTATCGAACTAAGTACTTCATGAGAAAGTAATTATACCAAAAGACATTGAATAGAAAAAAATCCTAAGATAAAAACATACTTAAATTTTAAAAGTTCAAAAGGTATTTCTAAAAAATTTGTCTTATGTTTGAGCATGATGGTACAGCCTACAGTCATAGGACTCTGGCAGGCTGAGGCAGAAGGATCATAAGGTTGAGTCCAGCATGTATAATTTAGTAAGTCAGTGAATAAAAATAAAAATAAAATAAAATGGCTGGTGTTACAGCTTATGTCTCATGTGTTCATAGGTGGGGCTTTTTGGAGCTGTGATATTAGGATTAAGGTATGTGGAACTAAACTAGCCCACTGATTATAATTAGTGTAGGTTTGGGTGGAGTTGAATGGATTTACTTCACACAGAAGCCCCATCCTAGGTGCGGGTAGTACCATCCAAAATGCTCATGGTCCAACTGGGATAGAAAGGCAGGCCAGCTGCTTCTGCCACTTTTTGCTCGCTGCCTTCTGCTTGCCACACTATGGATTGTTTCTCCTCCATGATGTCCCTCTACCATGCTTCCCTGCCTCGGAATCAGCTGACTATATTCACAATCTGTGACCTTAAATAAATCTTTCCTCCTTTTACTTTGGGTGTCAGGCATTTTGTCTTCACAATCAGAAAACTAACTAAGATAGTGGGGCATACAACAGTGCTGCTGGGTTTTAGACACACATACACACATGTACAATTTGTCTTATATTTCATAAGTAGGGAACTGACATTTCTCTTCAAAAGTAATAGAAATTTTGGGTACACTATTCCAATGAAATTTGGTGAAGCATAAAGTAGAAAATTATTTATTGAAGTACAAGTTACAAGAACATTTAATAGTAAAGCATGAAACATGCACATATCTACAATAATATACAGGATATAACATATAACAAGGTATAAGAATATAGATTTTTTTTTGGCAAGGTGTGGTAGTGCACACCTGTAATTCCAGCACGTGGGAGGCAGAAGCAGAGGGACTGCTGTGAGTTCAAGGCCAGCCTGGGCTACATAGTAAGATCAAGGCCAGATCAAAGTGAGACCCTGTCTCAAAAAATCAAGATTTTTTGATCACAATCAAAAGACACTTTTTTGATCAAGATCAAATGATACTTTTTTTTTTTTTTGAGACAGGGTCTCGCTTTGTAGTTCAGGCTGACCCTGAGCTTACTATGTAGCCCAGGCAAACCTTGACCTCAGCAATACTCCTGCCTCTGTCTCCCGAGTGCTGGGAAAACAGGTGTGAGCCGCCATGCCTGGCAAAGATTCTTTTTTTTAATGCAGAGGTTTCACTATTTTGCCTAAACTGATCTTGGATTTGTGAGCTTAAATGACCTTTCCACCTCAGCCTCCTAAGTAGCTAGGGGTAAAGGTGTGTACCACCATGACTAGCTTTAGTTATGTGGATTATCGATGGCAATCTCTACATGTTGATACAGCCTAGTGTATTAGTTTCATGAAATAAGCACATGTAATACTGTATTCTGTTTTTAATAGCCAACATTGTAAATATGGAAGTAATTTTTAAAAGGATAAAGTAAGTGGTTTCTCTAAGCTGAGCAGATGGAACTAGGAGTTCAGAAAGGCCAAAGTGGCTCATGTTTGCAACATGGAGCGCTTAAGAGATTAAAGCTCTAGAAAGAAAGAACTGAGGAAAACTATACTACTTTAAATCTTCAGCTGATTACTGTTACATCAATACATCATATGTAAGGAAATTACTGTAGTCAACAGAAAAAAAAAGACCAACTGAAAGCTGTAGCAAGAACAATACTTGGAGCTTACATAAGGGCAGAAATAGTTCTATTTGAATCTATCAGAAAGAAATACTTATAGTTCACAAGGCATCAGGCAGATTACTCAAAAATACTGTTGACTCAGTAAATAGAAAAGAACAGCTATAGATTAAACACTCAAGCTATTCCTAAGTATCTAAATTATATCTCAGTTATAAGAATACAAAAATAAAGAGAATCCACAAATTAAAATTCAGAATGTTTGCCATCCTGAAAGAACACAAGCATGCACAGAAGGAAAATATAATCTATAATAAATAGGGGAAAAGGCAACCAATTAAAACCAATTTCCTAATAACTGTAATGATTGAATTCCATATGTTCAACAAACTAGAGAAACACTGGGTATGATAGAGATAAGAAAAGATACTAAGGTGATCATGATGTGTATATACAATATACCAATAAAGATAAAAATTTTAAAAAATAGAAAAGATAAAAACTAACAATTGATACTGATTTTGTAGACTTTTAAAAATTTGTTAAAAACTATAAACCCATAACCTTAGAAGCTTAACAAATTCCAGGACCAGAGATTTAGCTCAGTGGTTCTAGTGCCTGCCTAGCAAGCACAAAGTCCCTGGTTCGATTCCTAGTAACCACATACAACAATACCAGGCGTGGTGACTCATGTCCACTGGCATTCAGTACCGCATACCACAAATGCTGGGCTTGGTGGCTCAAACCTGTAATCCCAGCACTTGGGAGGCAGAGGCAGGAGGATTGTTGAGTTTGAGGCTTGCCTGGGCTACATAGTGAGCTCAGGGCCAGCCTGAACTACAAAGTGAGACCCTGTTTCAAAAAAAAAAAAAAAAAAGCTTAACACATTCCAAACAAAAACAGCATTATGAAAATGGCAGCAAGACACATCACAATCAAATACACTAAGATTATAGGGAAAAATCTGAAAATAAAGCAAAGAATAAGACTTACAGAAGATTTCCTGTCACAAGTAATATTGACAGTAGAGTGATGTCATTAAAGTAGTAAAAGAAACAGTATTTAAAAGAGATGTGCAAAAGGAAAACAAAATAAACTTCTACAGAGATATAAAGCTAAAGAATTCATCACCATGTAAGGCAAAATAAAACTTTTCTTTCTGATAAGAAAACAAAGAATTCATCACCAGCAGGACTGCACTATGACAATTCTTAAGAGAAGCCTTAGAGGCAAAAGAAAAATGGTGCAAGGTGGAAATTTGCCATAAACAAATAAAGATCACAAAGAGCACTGGACATACTAAGTACATGGGAAATATGAAAAACCTTTTTTCATACCATTTCAATATTTAAAGTTAGGTAAGACAAAATAAAATGCCAAAACAGTAATAATCCAGGGGATAAATCTGAGAATATTGTTGTAATATTCTTATATTTGAAATGTAATACATCACATGAAAGTGGATTATGATAAATTAATAATATATGCTACGACCTCTAAAGAAAACATCAAATAGCATAACAATTAACTAGACCTAATGAGTTACAGATAAAATAGAAACAAAAAATACTCAACTACTCCAAAAGTGGAAGTGATATCAATAGAAAAGTTAAATTTAAAGAAAAAAAAATTTAAAAGAAATGTAATAGAATTCAGATGAATCTCAAAAATCATTACACTGAATGAAAGAGGCCTGAACCAAACAGCATGAACTTTTAGGTTTTATTTATATGAGATTCTGGAACAAAGAGAAAAGTCATCTATGGAGGAAAAAAATTGCCTCTGGACACCAAAGGCAAAGACTGACTGGAAAGGAACAGAGAACTTTTTGGGGTGATGTTAACGTTCTGTATTTTGATAGAGATGAAATTATGTAGGTTCAAGCATTTCTTAAATAGAAAAATTAGGGACTGAAGGCAGCGGCGTTCAGACCCGGCGGCTGCTGCGGGCCCCGCCGTGTGTTTCCGGTGGACTGAAGGCAGCGGCGTGCGGACCCGGCGGCTGCGGGCCCTGCCATCCGTTTCGGGTGGACTGAAGGCCGTCCACCAGCCCACTGTATACCGGAGATGTGCAGTGAGGAGTCAGACATAGAGGTAACTCATAAGCTCAAAGTCTCCAGAATAGAATCTAACAAACCTTTGTATCTTATTGTGTTTAATACTGATATTAGCATTTATTGTAATATGGTAACAAACATGATGTGATTGTTCTGCTCAAATACCTCCCATGATGTGTCAAAACTGAGAACTCTCAAGGGTCATTACAGATTCAAGGAGGGCCCCCCAGGAAAGTGCTGCATCCAAAGGGCCCCAGATAATAGAAAGAGACCTGCAACAAACAATGCCCTGTCATCCGACAAAGAAGAGCATTAATAACAACGAAAGAGTAGAAATGAGAAAATACACAGAAAAACAGACACAAAGATCACCACCACAGGGAAATTCAGAGAACAGGGAAATAGGGCAAACTGAAACTCAAACACCAGGACTCTTGCAGATGGTAACTCAAGCGGAACTAGTAAAATGGAAATCAGAACTCATCTCTGAGATCAAAACAGAGATACTGTCCTCAGTGAAGGACTTCATTAAAGAAGAGATCAGTAAGATGATAGAATCCAAGTTAGCAGAAGCAATGGAACCTTTTAAACAGCTTCAAGCAGAGCTCCAGGGAATGATGAAGGGAAATGAAAGCTTGCGCAGCACGATGAATGAAGCAGAGAACCGAATCTCAGACCTAGAGGACAGCATAGCAGCCAGCGAGCAGGAAAGGTATAATCTATGGAAAAGACCAAGGGACCATGAGAAATCCATTCAACAGCTTCTAGATGACTCAAAGAAAAATAACATAAGACTGATTGGAGCCACTGAGGAAGCAGGAGACAGTGTAAAAGACATAAAAAAGCTACTGTCAGAGATAGCAACAGAAAACATCACAGGAAAAGAAATAGACATACAGATAAATGAGGCCTATTGGACTCCAAAACACCATGATATAAAAATATCTACGCCTAGACACATAATTATCATGGTTCCAAATGTACAACAAAAGAATGAAATACTGAAAGCAGTGAGAGAAAGGAAGAAAATCACCTACAAAGGGAAGCCCATTAGGATCACAGCAGACTTTTCAACACAAACACTCAATGCAAGGAGAGCATGGAGGGAAGTATTTCAAGCATTGCTGGAAAGCAACCTCCAACCTAGACTGTTGTATCCTGCAAAACTATCTTTCAGAATAGATGGAGAAATAAGATACTTCCATGACAAAGAACACCTGAAAAACTTCACAAATATGAAACCTGAACTCCAAAATATCCTAAAGAACATCTTGGAAAAAAAAACACAGAAAATTCCATACCCACGAGACCCAGCAGAGTGAATTCATTGGGGCAAACAAGAAACTAAATAGAAAAGGGGAAAAGCAAAGAAGAAAAGAACCAAGAACAGGGAAACATGGCAGCTCTGAATATGTCCATATCAGTCATAACCATTAATGTCAATGGCCTCAATGGGCCAATTAAAAGACACAGACTAGCAGATTGGATCAAGAAGCAAGATCCC
>PVIC010057224.1:0-10736 GCA_004025085.1 Thryonomys swinderianus
CCCACATTCAGCCCACCCTGCTGGGCTCACTGCCTGCCGTGCTGAGTCCCTGGGCCTTGAGAATGTCTCCACTGTGGAAATCCTGCACTATTTGGTGACCTTTTGGACAGTCTCAGGTGTATAACAGTCCCTCTGTGTTTTAAATAATTTGAGAATGTATTTTAAATAATTTTGAAAAACAAACACAACCAACAACCATCTTGCTCCCTCACGCAGGGCGGGCCCAGAGGGCAGAGCTCCAGAGAAGAGCCTGCAGTCCCTGCTGGCCCGTCCCCTCCCCCACCCCAGCATGGTGGGAACCCAAGCTCTCCTCTGAGCAGACCCTGCAGGGCCTGCGCACTCCTCCTCACAAGGCCGCCCTCCCTCTGCAGAGCGCCCCAGGGGAGAGCTGGGTCCCAACCTGCCAACTGTCTGGGTGCCACATGTCACCCTAGTGACAGTGCCGTGTTCACACTTGACTACATTGTATTCAGCTCAATTTTTCAGCCCCTTGGACCTGAACTCAGTGGTATAGAATCTGCAACAAGCACCACCCGAACTCCTCCAGGATCATCCGCTCAGCCAGGCACGGGGAGCAGTGGTCCTTCTCAGCCTCCTCCCCCTGGGCCAGCAGGCAGGCGCATGCGGCTTCCACCACCTCCCTGGAGATGCAGGACGGCCGCCTGCCGGGGAGAGACAGGAGACGGGTTAGGGCCGGCTCAGGAGCACACTCTCTGAGTACTTTTATCTTTTTTCTTTCTTTCCCCTCCCTTTCTATTCTAAAGTACATCACTAGCCATTTTTTATTTTTAACTTTGAGTCAGGATCTTGCTAAGTTACCTAAATTGCCCAGGCTGGGCTCACACTCAAAATCCTGCCTCCGTCTCCTAAGAGTGGTGGGGTTAACAGGCCTGTGCCACACACTGGATTCTACATGGCTTTTCTGTTCAACAGAACATGGCTTATCCATGCCAGTCTGAAGAAGGTGGTCATGGGTATGTCATCTTCCTCCAGCGTGAAGGGTTGTGTTGGGAAGAACAGAGGACATGCCAGTCTGTCAACTGTTGGACATCCCTCTCCTGCAAAGGCCTGATCTTAAAATTATACCACCCACCTGGCCAGGGGCTCCTGAGCCGGGGCTGGGCAGGAGCGAGTCCAGGGTCCAGCGCAGGGGCCTTCTACCATCTCCCATTGCAGGGTGTGGGAGTACCTCACACCTGCCTCCCGTGCCTCAGCCAGGCAGAAGTGAGAAGCCCTCAGACCATTCCTGATGTCTAATCCATGCAGCATGAATTGGGCTTTGCAAAGTGGAATTAATGACACCTGCTATTTTATCAGGATATGACCCATTACATGGAACTCAAATTTCTTAAGTGACTGAATCACGTCTAATGTGTAGACTCAACTGTCGAGCCCCACTAGATTATAATATGGGTTCAAAATCACTCAGTGGGAAAGTGGCCCATGAATGTGGGGTCCATAACCTCTGCAGGAGCGAACCCCATGTGAGAGAGGGGCATGGTCTGCTCTTCTCATCTGCACGTCCAGCCCAGGTGTGGGAGTCAGCGCGGCCCTGACTCAGGCCGCACACGGACACCGCCGGCCTGATGGGCGGCACTGGCTGGGCCCTTTGGTCAAGTACACATTGGGGAACTCAGACAAAGAAGAGGAAAAGGCCCCACTAGAAGGATGAAGCAGGCAGAGTGGTGTCTGCTCATTGGGGAAGGACGGGTCCCTTCCTCTTGCCCACCCTTGCAGTGTGGAAATTGTTTTTAGCTCTCCTCTCATAACCTCCTCTTCATTTAGAGTACCTACCTATTTTCTCTGAATTTTGATAGTTCTGAAATTTTAACTGGTGACAAATGATGGCTGCCTTCAGGTTCTGTGGTTTCCATAGGTTTGGGCATGTTCATCAGTGTTTTTCGCTCTGGGCTTTCTTCATAGTTTTTGCAATCAATACATTTGCATACAGAAGAGCACATGATTTTGGCCTGGCAATATAAAATGCCTCAATAAAATCAGGTTGTCCTACAAGTCACTAAAAGTTACAATTCTGTTGAGAACTTAAGTCATGTATACATGTACAACCTGGGATTTTCAAAGAATGAGAGAAAAACGGGGTGGGGGGAGGGTGCAGATGCCAAGAGAAGTGAATAGTGGTGACGTGAAGAGAGAGGGGCGGGCGCTCACGCCCTTGCTGACAGTGAGGGCAGGGTATGGGGTGCGCTTCAAGTGGGAGAAGGTGGGGAACCAGCCAGCTGGGGCGCCAGTCTCTCAGCACAAAGCTCCATCTGCCCGGGACACACCGGTGCAGGGGGACACAGGGAGGTCAGGCTGTGGCTGGGTGTTCTCAGGAGACACTTCCTGTCCTGGAAATGCGCTTGCGCTCTAGCATTGCTGGGCCTAGCTCTTCAGTGCAGGGCCCCTGGGCCGCCTGAAACTGGCACTGTCGACCGCATGGGTTTTCCACTTCACCCTGCCTCAGCCCCAGGATTTTCCTCTACAAGGGTAGAGCTCCAGCCCCAAGTGCAGTCCCACCCCTGGGTATTCTGAAAGGCACGTTGCCCGGATGTCTAGTCCATGCCAATGACAGATAGTGCTGTCCTTTCCTCTTTGCCTCATACCCTGGGAGCCACTGCCTGGCGTAGGCTCAGCCCATGGAAGGGGCTGGGTCACTGATTGGTGGTTGCCACAGAGGGCACCATGTTGGGAGTGGCTCCCGTGGGTGAAGCCACCCACTGTTTGAATTCTCTGCCTCTGCAGCAGGTTGGCTGTATGTTCAGAAGCCCTGCTGAGGCATTCCCTGGCCCGCCTGCATACAGGTTTCAGCCATCTGGGAAATCAACTGAGATTGATATAAAAACCTTTTTAAAGAGGATTATATTTCTCTTTTTAAATTACCATAAATTTCTTCTAACCACAAAAGTGACTTGGGCTAAATATTTGTTTTTGTTTTTCACATGTCAATGCTAGGAAATCAGTCACTGACCTCATAGCACTCACAGTAATTCTTCAGGCAGCCTGAGAGCTTACAATTGCAGCCTTTGTAGTGATGCGGCTTAAGGTCTCCCAACCTGCCTTTCCCAATTTTTGGCTGAAAAGCTTCTGGATTTCTGTCAAGACATGCCTAAGATAGAAAAAGTAAATTCCGTAAGGATTGTTCGTTACGCTGAACGTGGTAGTGAATGCCTCTATTCCTACCATTTTGGAGGCTGAGGCAAGAGGCTGGCAAATTTGAGGAAAGCTTGGGCAACAGTGAAAATAGAAAATTGAAAATCAGGGGCCGGGGATTTAGCTCAAGTTGTACCGCACCTACCTTGGAAGCAGAAGGGCCCGACTTCGATTCCCAGTACCGCAAAAAAAAAAAAAAAAAAAGAAAGAAAGAAAGAAAAGAAAAAGAAGAAAATTGAAAAACAGGCTAGAGATTTAGCTCAGTGGTTCCAACGCCTGTCTAGCAAGCACAAGGCCCCTGATTCAATCCCTGGTAACCACATACAACAATACTGGGCATGGTAACTCATACCCACCAGCAATCAGTACCACACACCACAATGCAGGGTGTGCTGGCTCATGCCTATAATCCCAGCACTCAGGAGGCAGAGGCAGTAGGATTGCTGAGTTCGAGGCTTGCCTAGGCTCCATAGTGAGCTCAGGGCCAGCCTGAACTACAAAGCAAGACTCTATCTCAAAAAAAAAAAAAAAAAGAATATTGAAAACAACTAGAAACATAACTTTCAGTCCCCAGTACTGCAGAAACAACCACACAAAACCCCAAAACAAATACAGCGCTTTATGACAAGTGTCTCAGTGGAGGCCAGCAGTGGCTCTCAGAGGAGCCCAGGGAGCAGGGACTACACTCTGAGCGGAAGCCACCTGCTGTCTGGTCATTTTTCGGTCTCCATAAAGTATTGTGTGTGGCTATGGTCTCTTTAGGTTGCACTTCTCCTCTACCTTTCAAAGCTGCACATATTTAGTGTAAAAAATAAATGGACAATAAAGATGAACAGAAAATCATTGTCTCCATGTAGGTAGACTTTAGATTCCCTCCACCATTTCCTGGCGCTTTCCCTAAGGTAACTGATTTTGGGGGAATGGAATTCTGGGGTGGAACCCAGGGCCCCACAAGTGCTTGACCAGCTAGACCCCCAGCCCTTTGCCATAGCTGAGGCCATGGCACTGAGCCGGCAGCTCCCACCCGGGGACCATGATTGAATGAACCACATCTTAGACATCTTTCTATGTGAGGTATATGCTTTTCTTGTGAAATCCTCTCAGCAACCATGAGACCTAAAAAGTGCTACAGCTACCACTGTCTTATAAAGAAACTGAGGTGCGGGCAGTGGAATCACGAGTCCAAGTCCATGCTGGCCCCAGAGGCCAGGCCTCAGCATGGCCATGCCTTTCCTAATACGGTACACATGACCGTTACTCTGGCTTATTCTAACTTTGTAGTCTACCTGTCCTGTATCTACAATCATAATAACTCAAACATCCCACAAGTCACAGTGGAGGTCCCGTCTCCCACCTGACGTTACTTAGCAGCCAGCTCTGTGAACAGCACAGAGGCTCTTGCTTGTGGTCACCACAGGCCACAGTCCCACTGCACAGCATTGGCCTTATCCATGGTGAGTGGCTTTATCCACAGGTCTGATTCTAGAACTGCCCACACCTGCGGTGCAGTGGGACAGAATCACCCCCGAGCCAAGCTAGGGGCTCCCTCGTGAGCCCCAAGGGAGCTGTTCAGACTCTGACAGCTCTAGGTCTGCTGTGCTGAAACATGATGGGAGCCGAACCCTCAGCGTAGCCCTTGGGCCCTGCTTCTTTCCTGAGTGGTGCCTGACATCCCCACGCTGCTGAGCTGCTCTCCTTCCTGCTGAAGTGTCATTTGCCCTCGGATCACGTACCTGCCATTGGGCCAATGGACTTGTCCCTTGGGTTGGTGGGCTTGTTGCTGTGTTTGGCTATCTCAGACAGAGTTGCTATGAACATTCCTGAGTAAATCTTTTGTAGACATTTACACTTAGTTCTATTGGCTGTATTTTTAGAAAGGAAATTGCTGGGGCATAGTATATACAGGGCCTAGCTGTAGTAGCTATGATTAAACAATTTCCCAAAGTGCTCATACCCGATTTATATTAACATTAGCAATACATGAGAGCTCCAACTGTCATAATAAAAATATTATACTTTTAATTGTAGATAATACCTTTTGCCCCTAAAATGTGACTAACAATTTAGACGTAGCATCATCTTAATTTGTCCCACGGATCTGGCCATATCAAAATTAATAAAATATTTCTAAGTGATTTATCCTTATCTGTAATACAAGGGGGATTTTTTTTTTTTTTGAGACAGGGTCTCGCTTTGTAGTTCAGGCCCTGAACTCACTATGTAGCCCAGGCAAGCCTGGAACTCAGCAATCCTCCTGCCTCTGCCTTCTGAGTGCTGGGATTACAGGCGTGAGCCACCACGCCCGGCACTGTGGTATGTGGTTGATCGAAAGCAGGACCATTGAGCTTGCAAGGTAGGTGCCGGAACCAGTAAGCCAAATCTCTGGCCCGGGAATTATTTTATTTTATAAACCAGGTCAAGTTCCTTTTCCCATTTATTTAGCTACGGAAGGCAGGAAGCAGAGATGAAGGTGCCTTCCTGGGTGGTGGCTGCTCACCAGTCGGGGCCTAGACCTTTTTTTCTCCTGCACTCCTTAGTACCATTTTTCCTCCTGGCTAAACATCTAACTTGGGAAATAATATACTTACCCTTTCTACAAATACCTCACCCTACTCATACTTGTTGCCTCCAGACTCACCTATCTGCAAGGCTTTCGATACCATTCCTGCACCACTGAGTCCCAACTCCATCCCCTGCCCAGATCTTCTTCTCTCTGGGCTCCTGCACATCTGCATGGGGTGCCAAGATGCCCCCAATTCATAGGTCTGGCAGAACTTAACTCCTCGACTCCCTTGAAACACGTGCGCTAGTTCATCTCTCTGAAGCAAACCCCACCTTTCCATATGTTCAGGCTGAAAATCAGCAAACAGGGCACAGTGATGGGTCTGCAGGCGGTGGGGAAAGGCCACACGGTTTCACAGAGCTGGCAAGAGGCTGTGTCTCCAACTTACTCCGTCTTCGACTCCTCTCTTTCTATCGCTCATCCATCCAACAGCAACAAATCTGTTGGCTCAACCTTCAAAGTCCTGAGATGCTACTTCTTTCACTTCTGTTGCTCCCACTCAGTCCGAGCCACCCTCATCCTGAATGGAGAGTACAGCCAGAGTAGCTTCATCTCCTCTACCCTGGCCTCATCCAGTAGCCTCTTTCTAAGCAGAGTAAAAGCCACATCCTCCCCCTGTCCTGGACTTCCTCCTTCCAGCCCTGCCCTTGCTCTCTCTGTCCCAGCCCTGCTGGCCCCTTGCTGTCACTGCATGAAGCATGACCTTCCCTGAGGCCAGTGCTGTTCCCTCTCCCTGGAAAATTCTTCCTGTGATAACCATATGCTCACTCATCTCTTTCAAGACTTGCTCAAACGCCTCCTTCTCGATGGAACTGTGACTACCTTATTTAAACTTGAAAGTCACCTGTTCCCCAACCTGCCTTCTCTGCTCTCCCAACACACTGCATCATTTCCTTGTTAGGTTTGTGTAAGCAGCAGCAGAGTCGAGTTGCTTGGATGTCTCAGGCCAGCACCGGTCCTGATGCAGTGAGGAAAGTTCTCATGTGCCAGGTCTTTTGCCAGGTCTCACTTTACAGAAATGAAAGACGCACATGGACTCTGTGTGTCTGAGGCACTGCATTCTTGTAGATACAGACAAAGAGACAAACCAAACAAGAGGAGACAATGACAGTGCTGTGCACAAGATGAGACCAGGGCTTGTGACAATGACTGGCTGTCTGTGCTGGGGAGTCAGAGAAGGCTGTGGCAGGGAGGAACACTTTATGGCAGGACTTGGGAACAAACACATGTCTTCTAATTATATATAACACATGCATCTATGGTATCATCATAAAAGCACAATTTTAAAAAGCAGTTCCACAGCCCTGAAGCACAGTGGGTTTGCAAAACACAAGGTTAGCAAGGGGCACAGGGAGGGCCAGGAGGCCATGGGGAAGGGCACTCTGGTCCCTGGACTAGGAAGGAACGGTGTCTCCTGCTCACTCCATCTCATCATGCCTGCCACAGGGGTGAAGGGATCTAATACTTGGAAAATGTTTCACTGCCGATTTTTAAGGGGAGGATAAATTCTATTACTAAGTGATTTCAACTGAAAAACTGAAATTTCAATAGACAATTATGCCCGGTTGTATTTTTGTATTAAAACAATGACTCACTTGTTGTGTAAGGAGATTTAGTTTTGTCGGTACAGGCAAAAATCTTCCCACTAAAGTAGTCAGTGGTTTAGAGACATCTGTAAGGGAGACAATTAAAATTAACTGGTACCATATTTTGTTCTTCTTCCACTTGTATATGGAAGAAAGTACCAAAATGTATTCTGGATTTGTCATGTACAAAGTTACTTATTCTATTTGGGAACTTATTCTATAAAACCTTTTAAATCAGGGGTATTTTGTAAACTTATAGCCTTTATTTTTGTATTCTGAGGGTTCTGTCATAAAGTTACTTGATCTGAACTTCCAAGGGTTAATCACTATAGTAAAAAGGCATTATTATTACTCGGATTCCCAAAATGTGGCGGACACTATGGCTGCTAAAGCAGATTCACCAGGGCAGCACCCGGTAGGTCACCTTTTTTAATGAAAGACCAGTGACACCTGTTGGACACTGCATGAACTACTTGCTTTTATGTCTTCAAATGCTTAGTAAATTGTAGGATATAAATGCTTATGAAAATATTTAGACCAAATTATGCATGCTGGAACTGAAAGGCATTTTCTTGGCCTATGGGCATGGTGAAGAACATCCTTGAGACACACGGGGAAATACAGACCTTGGTGGATGATGACGTTCATCTCCGCGGAGAGATGTTCAGGTTTGCTCTCCTGCCTGTATCCACCCTGCAAACTGAACACACTTCCTTCTCTAGGCTTCTATCCCTTGAGTGAGTGACAGACTTAGGCCATAGGGCACACGATGTTTAATGTGTAAGCAGCATATTTTATATATGCAAAAAGTGTAGGGAGGGGGCCATGATCACATGACAAGGAGAATGAACTGGAAAAACTTTATGTGAACCTTTTTCTTTGGATCTGAAGGCATTAGATTTTTTCCGGGGTGGGGGGAATCTCCTTGAATGGAGAAAGCATTGCAGATACACCTGTGACCTACAGGGACCAAAGAACCAAGGCTCAAGTCTTCTATGTAGCCAGGGGCTTCTTGGAGCAAGGCCTAGCTTCAGCTCTTCCACCATAGAAAAGCAAACTTCATGAAGGTATTTCCCAGTTCCCAGCGAAGGAGGGAATGTGGATAAGGAATCACAGTTTATCTTTCTACTCTAGATTTCATGAGCCAATATAAACTATCTTGAGTTTGACCTTGGTTTTAGCTTGCTAGGAGGCCAGAAAGGGTCTGGTAATAAAACATCCAGTTGCCCGGTGTGGTGGCGCATGCTTGTAATCCCAGCACTCGGGAGGCAGAGACAGGAGGATTGCTGAGTTCGAGGCTTGCCTGGGCTACATAGTGAACTCAGGGCCGCCTGAACTACAAAGCCAGACCCTGTCTCAAAAAAAAAAAAATCCAGTTAGTTCAATGTCTAGTGGCCAGTGTGTGGGGACCACACAGAGACACCCCTTCTTAGAATCAGTGATGGACTGTGTTAGACACCGTCCTAAGACTATGTCCCTCAATACTGTGGATTAGCAGGTGTCCCAGACCATCTAAATATCCTAATTGTCTCTTTGACTTTTACTCTATACATGAAGCCAAATTCACTTACCAACTTATACAGGATATATGACATAATTTTCATGCATTTACTTTGTACCTGACTGTAGACAATTGTTTTGGTCTTGATACTGAGGAACCAAATGAAGTGCTTTTAGTTCTCTTGTGCTGGAATTGTCTATACACAACATTTGTGTGCCCCCTTCCAACTGACATATCACCTAAAATGAAAAAACAACATTCAGGTTTCATTGCTTCCCAGTCATACAAACCTAAGCAAACTTAAACCTGAGAAACGAGCTTTATTCCAGGGTTCAAATCTTAGGGGAACTTGAAAAACTATGGCTCCATTCTCAATTTCTTCCTCTATAATACCAGTTTTTTACACTTCCCAAAGACATTTCCTGTCTGTAGTGTGCTCCGTGTACTCTAGTTCTCTTCCTGTCTTCCCCCACAGGGATCCAGCCACTACACTGAGTGTGAGGACTGGGCGGCCACACACAGAGTGTCCTGAGCTCTGTGCTTCCCTCTGCAGCCCACGCTGACAGGGAATGGACTGCTTGCTGGCACTGGCATCTTTCAGAACTGGTTGGGTTCTCTGAGGCCCTCTCTGTGGCTGGGCACATATAAAAGCTAAACTTTAGTTTTACTGAGGTAACTCTTTCCTGCCATACACATTATTATTTATTTTTATGTATCTGTTTCCTACAAATACAGTTTAGAAAAGTTAATCCATGACTAGACAATTCTAAGAAGCCATATCAACCTTCCTGGCCCTCCCACACACCATCAGGTGCCACACAAGTGGCAGTTGTTGTCATCAGAAATCTGGACAGAGTGGTGCATGTTCTAATCCCAGCACTCGGGAGACTGAGGCAGAGGATTGCCATTAGTTTAGGGCCAGTCTGGGCTATATAATGAGTTCAAGGCCAGAATGAACTGCATAGCAAGACCTTGTCTCAAAAGAAGAAAAAAAATAGAGAAAGAAATCTGGAGGGATGTGGGGAAGAAGAGAGGGAGGGAGGAGGGCTTCTGCCTTAAAGCCGGAGAGCTACAGCTCCATACCCTCCTCAGCATGTCAAAACATGGGGCTCAACTGCTTTTCCCAGCCCAGCACTTGATGCCCAGCTCTTCATGAAGAGAAATCACTTGTGGTTTCTCTCCTTAATGAGCACAGCAACATCCCAGTCCTTGTCTGATTTGCTTAAGCAAGGACAGATGAGAATCTTAGAGGTGAAAGGTGAAAAGTCAAAGGCTCTAGTTAACAGTCTTCCTCTGTAAATGAGCCCCACCTCAAGTGTTCATGGGGGAAACAATGGAGGGATAGTCTATCTGCTTATAATGACGGGCTGACATTTAACAGAGCACCCGGGCTGCACACTTTCTCCGCATAGTTACCATCGGGTTGGAGTCCTTCTTAGGCGAGGAACTAGCCATGTCTTCCGCTTCTTGGGAAGACAGAAACTTGCAGCAGGATTCCTGAGCAAGAGGGTTGGAGAAAGCTGCTTCCTCCAGATTACTTGCTGCCGTGCTGCCTGCTTCCTTTATTTCGACCTAGGAAAAGCAACCTTTATTTCAAGAACACTTGGGGACACATTCAAGTTTGAGTTCCATATACAAGTTACACGTTAGAGTGCTGTACCTGCTTCCTATCTCCCTGGTGTATCTAATGCCATTTTCCTCTCTAGATATCCTCCCTAGAAAAGACAAGTCATCTCTACAGTCCCACTCGGGACAGAGGACTCTGAGGATCAAACCTGAGGTATGGAGATGTGATTTTGATGTACTTGTGTCACCAGAGTCCCCATATGGTGGTATGACTCTTGCACTGTGCAACAGCCCCTACTCTGGAAGCCTGGCAGGGCCTCTTAGCATCACCTTTACCACCTATCCTTTAAGTTCGGTCAGTGGGTTGTGT
>PVIC010057225.1:0-10735 GCA_004025085.1 Thryonomys swinderianus
GGATGTAGAAAAGATGAAGACAGAGTCCTGGTATCTCACCAGGCCGCACACCTCACCGTCTTTTGGCATCGCGTGCTTGTCAATTTTGAGTGTCAACTTGACTGGATTGAGGGATGCCCAGCAACTTGGAAAATCGTTATTTCTGAGACGGCTTTCGAGGGCCTTTTCAAGAGAAGATTGGTGTATAGGCAGCAAACTGAACCGGAACCTAACTAGGCGGGAGCCCAGGTGCAACAGAGAGGAAGGACGGCCACCGGGGTGCGCTCTGCTGCCCCCTTCCGGAGCAGCCACATCTGCTGCTGCTGCAGCTCCTGCCGCTCTTTGCGTTAAGACCGGAATACTCAGGCTTTGGGCTCCTCCTCCGGCCTTTGCAGTCCCAGAGGCTCTGGGCCCTGCAGCCTGGGGTTGCAGGCTGCAGAGGTGCCCACTTTCTCGGTCTGCGGCTTGTGTTGAGCCCCTGGGGCTTCTCTGGCTCTCTAGTTTGGAGATGGTCTCACTCTCTGAGACAGGGGGAGCTCCTCTAGCAAAGCCCCTCCTTTGATGACATATTCTGTTGGTTACGTTTCTCCGGAAAAACCTAACGAATACCAGGCTCTTCCAGAAAATGGGCACTAAAGGGCCGTGTGCTCTATTTGTATCAGATAAATTCTGCCTGCCCGGTCAGGAGACACACAACTGCCAGGATGCAAAGCTGTTGAATTTAAGTGAATAAGGAAGAGCACCCCATAGTTCACTATCATTTGGGGAATACTGACTAAAAATATAAGGGAAATGCCGCAGAAGACACGAGGCAGGCGTCATTATGTGAGCTTCCAAGAGTGACAAAACAGAGCAGCTTTCCCTGTGAGTAGATGGACAGACAGGTAGGTCATGTGCATCAGGACACACATAATTCTTTTAAAAATCAGATTTTCGTTAGTTAAGAGAGACGATGTGGCTTATACTTAAGACTCCAAAATGATCTTTGCTTAAAGATAAAAATACTCTAAAAATGGATAGCGATCATCGCTCTGTTTGCTGAGTATTCTTTAAGATATTTCTCTGTTAAGACTAGAGATACAAATAATGCTGAGACAAGGCTTGGGGAAAGGTTTTGAGTTGTGAAGAACATATAGCTGGTGTTTTATATCCTTGAGTTTTACATCTATGGATTCAACCCATCTTGGGTCAAAAATAATTTTAAAAATTATGTCTCGCCGGGCGTGGTGGCTCATGCCTGTAATCCAGCACTCAGGAGGCAGAGGCAGGAGGATTGTTGAGTTCGAGGCTTGCCTGGGCTACATAGTGAGCTCAGAGCCAGCCTGAACTACAAAGCAAGACCCTGTCTCAAAAAAAAAAATTGTGTCTTACTGAACATGTACAGACTCTCCATTGTCATTATTCCCTAAATACTGTAATAATTATGTACATAGCACTGATGTTGTGTTAAAGTCCATTTGTAATGTAGAGAGGACTTAAAACATAAACATATCTATACGGATTACATGCAATTGTGTCACTTTATTTAAGTATTTTTGGTTTATCTTTTCCCATCTTTTTCCTCCTTTATTGCATTTGTCGGTACATTTTAGTTATATGTTATGATCACATTTAACATTAAGATTTTGCAAGGATGCAGGTATGTAAATATCATATCTGGTAGGAGCAGGAAAGCGTAAGTGATAAGTATTGTGAAATAGGAAGAAAATGTTCAAAGGGAAGAGGGAAAGGGAGGGAAGCTCTTTATATGAAGGACCAAGCACGTTTAAACCTGTGGGCTGCGGGGCGGGGTCCTGTAGCCACTGTCCGCTGGAGGCTGAAGGATGACTGCATCACCAAAGTGTCCGAAGCCTCAAAGACAGGAGAGCACAAGGTGGTGGGAAACTTCCAGGGACTCTCCTTAGACACACATGGCCCTATGTTTAGCCATTTGTATGACAAGCAATGGTAAGACAGAGAATTTCAGGGACCTCGATATTTACACTTGTTTTGCAGTAAGAGAATGGATCCCTGCACTTTGTTAAATAAAACTTTTGCCCTAACTGACAAATAGACTTAATTTCAGTATTACTTAAACTACCTCAAGAGGCCTGAAGGAGAGCAATATTGCCCTCAGCAAGGAAAGCCTCTCAGCAGAGCTGGGTCTGCAGACTCCTTCCGGGCTTGGGGGGTGGGTGGCACGGGATGGGCTCAGCCAGCCTCCTGGAGTTAAATGTGCAGTGCGTGCGACCCCAGGTCACGGGCACCTGGAGATCTCCCCCTCCAGTCGGTCAAGTCCTTAGAGTAAGACCACGACGTAGGCTGGGCCACTACCCATCAACTTTCTTGATATATAGGGAATACGATAAGAAATGGGAGTCTTAGGAATGAAAGTACCTCATCCTGGCGGCCAGTAGCCTGCTGGCTGTATGCTGCCAGGGCGGGGAGAACACGTCTGAGAAGGACTGTGCTCGTGGGGAGGCTGGGTCCCCGTGGGCGTCACCTCTAGGTATCACGTTTGGGAAGGAGAGAGTGAAGTCAGGAGGTGTGGAATTCAATATAGGGCTCTGGGCTTTGTTTTGTGAACGAGGGTAGGAAGGTCAAAAGACTGAATCACAGATGATTGAAGTTTCAGTTTTTCTACATGTTGAATTGTAAATGTAAAAGGCTCTCTTGTTTGAGTCCAACGCTTGTGTATTTCTGAGTCACTGTCCTGACCACGGGACACTTGTATTTGGAGGGAAGAAGGGGGAAAATCACCAAGGCCAAGTAATGTCCCCGGAGAGGAAGAGAATAAACCGCAGGGAAGATTCTGGAAACAATACCCTCTATACCTCCTAGGAGAGACCTGCCCATCCCAGGACTCAAAGGAAGGATGGAATCAGGGCCACGCGAGGGAGGCCTGGGTCACTGTGCTTATTTCTTTTACTCATCTAAGGTTCAAGCAGAGAATTAATAAAATAAATTTGAAAGCGGCTATAACTGTTTTGCTCACGGGAAAATGTAATGAGGGAGAAAATTGAGTTCTCATAGCTGGTAGGAAACAGCAACTTAGGGAACAAGCTGCCTCTGTTTGGAAAATGCTTTGATTAGATCACTTGGGAAAATGAGTCTCCGTGGGGCGTGGATGGGAGCTGGAATTAGGGTGTCATAGATGGGGTGATCCAGAGGAGACACCTGCTGCGCCAGCGGACCCCGGCCTCTGTCCCCTGATCTGCTGTGAAGTTGTTTGGTTTATAAAATGCTGGGTAAAAAGGTGTGTGTGTGTGTGTGTGTGTGTGTGTGTGTGTGTGTGTGTGTGTGTGTACTGATCTGCACACATGCCCACAGAGTGCACAGAGGTCCCTGAAAGCTAAAACATAAAGTAATTATGTGCATATTTTAAGGTGTTGCTATACTTCAGAATTGGGGTTTTGGGGTAGTCCTACCTAAATTTAATCAACCAAGAAAATCCAATGTGACGCTAGTTTAGGAAAAAGTGTTCTTATATTATCTGGCACCGTTCAAGTAAACCTCAATTTTCCAGCAAAAAAAGCTATTGGTTCTTCATTTAGGCAGGAAATAGTTCTTGAGCACCCACACTATGTGCCGTGCTCTGGGAGCTAGCAATACAGCTGAAGACGCAGCTGTGGAAGTAAACAGTTTGCGAAGCGTAGATGTTCACGTTTTAGCAGATGTGAACCTCACGGGGCAAGTGTCACCTTTTCCCCGTTTTGAGACCTCAGGAATGCCGCAGAAAGGAAGCTTGAGGTTTTTGCCTCTTGGACAGTGAATCCTGGCACTAATTATTTGATATAAACTCAACGTCTATAATTTAGTTTCATTATGACACTAAGCACCTGGAGATAGCACGAGTTAAATCACAGATTTTCAAAGACTGTCCCTGCTTTGTAAGCCGCCGCAAGCAGGAAACCCAGGAGCCTCACTCTGTGCAGGCTTCCGTAACAAAATACCCTAGAAACTGGGTAGCCTACACGGCAAATGTTATTTTCTCCTAGTATTGGACTCTGGGAAATGGAAGATCAAGCCCCTGGCTTACTTGGCCACTGCTGAGAGTCATCTCAAAGGTATCAGGGGGCTCACAGTGAGCGTCACAGTCCGTACGAGGGTCCTCTCCCAAGCACAGGTTGATCTTAAGCCCCAGAGTCAGGTGTTAATGACGGTAGATTGGGCGGGGCTTTGGGGAGTCAAGGTCAGAGGAGGTTGTGTTTTCACCAGCGGCCCTGTAAGGAGGAGCAAGGGCCCTGTGCTGAATCCTTCTCGCCACGCGATGCTCTGAGTATCATGAGACGCCAGAGAAGGTCCAGCACCAGGACAGCCCTTGCCACCTGCAGTCCCGTCACCTTCAGCCTTCTAGACTTCAGAGTAACAAGAAAGACATTTCTTTGCTTTATAAATTACACAGACTGGGATATTTGGTCATAGCAGCAAGCACAAGACAAAGAAAATGAGCCACTTCCTTAGCATAAACTCAGGTGTAGTTAGAAGGCGTTTTGTTTAATGAAAGTGCTGCGACTCAGGAAATTCCAAAGCTTGGTACCGAGGATGGAACTTGGGCTTTTGTGCATCCAACGTTGGCGTGGTATCACTTGAGCTAAATCTCCAGCCCATTCCAAAGCTTTTTAAGTTCTGTGCCAAGGACTAGGGACAGAGAGTAAATATGTGTTTTATCATATCATGGATATGATGTAAAACGTGTTCACCTCTGAGGGCACCACACACACTACACCAGCTGGGGGCAAGGAAATCTGAGGCCGACCCCTCAGCTGGGCAGACCAAAGGCGGAGACAGTCGGCCGGCATGGCTTTGCAGAGACACCACTTTCGTAGCTGCTGGAGAAATACAAACTGAAGTCAAAATGAAATGTAACTACGCAAGCTTATGTCAAAATGGGAGGGCTAAGGATTAAAGTGGGAAAAAACTGACAAAAAGGGAGGAATCTTTCCCTAAAAAAGGTGTTTCTTTTCTTCCAGGTGTCACCATGAAGAAAACGTTCTCAACTTTACCCAGGTCTCTAGCCTTCATTGTGACAACTTGATGGGTGCACGGAGCGTGGCCTGGGAAGGACTGGATGTTTCCTTGTTTCTATGGCCCTTGCTTGGTTTTCAAAGTAAGGAAAACATTGAGCATCTGTAATGATATAAAAAAAAACATGAAAAAATCCATCGTCACCCAAAACAAAAATCCATGACCTAACCGTTATAAAAATTTTACACATAGCCGGGCGTGGCAGCTCACGCCTGTATTCCTAGCACTCGGGAGGCAGAGACAGGAGGATTGCTGAGTTCAAGGCTTGCCTGGGCTACATAGTGAGCTCAGGGCCAGCCTGAACTACAAAGCAAGACCCTGTCTCAAAAAAAAAAATTTACACATAAATTTTAACCTAATAAAACTATTGATAAATTTTGCTAATGCAAGAACTCTGTTAAAAAAGGCTTAAAAATGTCTACCAAAATTAAAAAAAAAACACTAAAAGGCCCACTCTCACCAATTCTGCTGAATATTTTACTGGAAATCTTAATACAATATGCCAGAAAATTAAATAACAAGTATTAGAATTGGTAAGAGAGAAGTAAGATCTTGTTTATGAATGATATGCTACACTACATGAGAAATCTAAGTGAATATGCAGACATAAATTATAATAAAAGAATGCAATAAGAAAATAATAATCTAGTTATAAAAGAATAGTATTTCTGTGTACTAGCAATAAGATAGAACTATGAAATGAAATCAGTAATAACATACAAATGAAATGAGAACTAAATCTAATAATTAATGTATAAGAATTTTCTACTTGATCCTGCAAAATATTACCAAAAGAAAGTAGACTGAAATAAGAATGTTTATGAAATGTAAGATTCAATATTACTTGCCCAAAAAGTATTTGGTAAGTTCACTGTAGTTTTATCCACACTTTGTGTTTTTTTCCTCAGAAATTGATGCACAATTCTGAAATTAATATGGAAATGCAGGTGATCAAAAATACTATAAGTAATCTTAAAGAAGAATTAACAGTTATGAGACTTGCACCAAAGGGCAATAGCCAGATCTGTTATAAAGCATGAAAATTAAGAAAATGAATGATTGAACCAAACATAGGTAAACCAAGTAAAAGAAAAGAAAGAAACTCACATGTCCATAATAATCTGACTCCTGACAAGAGTAAAATTTTAAGGGAGTGCTAGAAAGATTTTTCTTTCAACAAATGTCGAATTATTATACATCTAACTAGACAAATTTATCTTCTCTCTTACACCAAGGCAAAAAATCAATTCTAGGTAATTTAATACAGATATAACTGGAACAATAAGCATTTAGAGTACAATATTCTTTCTTTTGAGAAAGTCTCACTATATAGTTCAGACTAACCTTGAACTCGCTAGGTAATTCAGGTTGGCTTCAAACTCACAGCCATCCTCCTGCCTGCGTCTCCTGAGTGCTGCGATTACAGGTATGAGCCACCACACACAGGGACACCATAAAGCATTCACCAAAAGCAGGCTAAAGAGCTGCATTGGATTATATCTCAATTTAAAGATTCTGTTGATAAAATATCACCAATAAGAGTGAAAACAGAAATCAAATGAGTAGACATTTACAGTATTCATGTTGGACAAATTAAATTCCTAGTGTCTAAAGCTTCAAATCAGTAAATAAAGCTGATAGACCCAAAAGAAAAATAGGAACATCGTGAAAACATCTAAATAGCCAGTAAACATATGAAAATGTGTTACTTGCAATAGATGCCAGAGAAATTGAAACCCAAATGAAATGCAACTACACACGCTTGTGAAAAAAATGGCAAAGAAGACTAGAGATAAAAAGGGAAATATTGAGACTATTGTGGTGAAAAGTTTTGAAGTAGTTGCAACTTTCATCTATATCTTGCCTGTATAAATTGATAGTAAATATAAATTGATAGTAAACTTTCGAAAACTAAAAGTATGCAGCAAAACTGCACTAAGACATTATCTAGTGTATTTTATGCACATACATAATACCAAGGCATACGTGTGCTCTTTGAAAGACACGAACAGAAATGTTGACGGCAGCAATATTCCATAATAGACATAAAAGAGAAAGTACCCAGATCCCTGCTGGTGTTAATTGGAATTTATGAGTGAAGAAGTATCTAAAATATGTACTATTGTGGATAAGCATATAAAATATATACTGTTATGTATACAATGCCACACACCTGCACATAAAACTGTATTAACTTTATAGTCATAATGTTCTGCAAAAAACAAGCCAGTCAATAAAGAACACAATCTATATCAATTTATACAAGCACAAAAAACAGACAAAACTAAAGATGTGATGCGCCAGCATTATTCTTTATTGACCATGAGTATTTTCAGCTTATGAAAACATAATACAATATACTCATGCTTGGGTTTTTGTGACTGTATATTAGACATTAATAAAGAGTAAAATAAAAGGTAAAGTTTGCTTTATGTGTTCCTGAAAAATTTATTGGAGAGGAGCAAAAACAGAATTGGGGAGATCAGTGAGGAGGCTCTAATCCTGGCCAGAGGTGATAGTTTGGCTAGCACGTCTGAAGAGATGAGACACGCTTTCTCCTTTCCCTAGGAGGAAGCATGGCAATGAGTTCATTAGAGAAACAGCGTAGGCAGTCTTTGAGAGAGAACAGTTTTACATTTCTGGTCGTACCCCTTTGTTTGGGCACCTCAGCTGCGTCTGTCTAGGTGCTAACAGAACGGCTGATGATGTAGATAAAAGACAACGGGTCAGGCACTTTTACTGTGACGGCAAGAAAGGACACTGGCAGGTAGATCCGCGTGTGAAGCCTTCGCTTCCGGGAGCTGCACACGCACTGGGCGCGAGGCTGCCTCGGCAATGCCCTTTTAACGTCCACTTTCTTCTGACAGCGTTTTCTGGCCGATGCAGAGGTATCGGCATTTCCTCCGAGACTCCGCATGTCCCATATGCCGTGGGAGTTACGTCAGACTCTTCTTTTCCTCCTGGTTTCCATCTTTAAATTGCTTATCTTGGGTTGACCTTTTGAAGCTCTTCCCACTTGTTCTTTAGAGAAAAAGTGACAAGATAACTGTGCTTCATTACCCAGGTTTTTAACACTAGACGATACCTCCTCTGTTGCAAAAACCGAGCTTAGATTTGCATTTTCCGAACTCAAAATGTGGTGTGCTTAGGTTTTAGATTATAAAGAAAACAGTGAATATGGCTTTTCAGCATTACAGTGAAGGATTTTTTTTTAACACTAGATTTCTGCTTTGGGGTTTTAAAACTGATGAAATGGAGATACTTCAAGCTATAATATTCATGGAATCATTTCAGTGAGAAACCTCATGATAAGAGCATCTTTATTACAAACATAATAATCTAGATGGCATATCTCAGATGGCACAAATTTGCAAATTCTTTGTCCTTGTGTAAAGCTATTGTTCTGAAGTTGTTATGCTGGAGATACCCATTAAATTAAATGGTTACTATGATACACCTACTCTGCTCAAAGCGCTTCCACTTCTACAGATAGTTAGGGAAATTGAGTAATTCATCGTTAAGGCCAAACTTATGCAGCTTGGAGCAGGTGCTGCTGACGAAGGGACTCAGGTTGTGCTGTCCTGGAGATTGGACTGTGGAGGTTCCTTTTAGAAGATCGTTTGTTAACTAAAATAAGCCAGACAAAGAAAAGCAAGTATCCCATTCTCTCTCATATTTGGAATCTAGAAAACTAAAGATATGAAAGTAGGAGTGGAAATGTAGAGAGAAGCAAAGGAATGAGTGTAAGGGAAAAAGACCAGGTAAGAGAGGGCACTGGAGGGGTCTGAGCAAAGAATGTTATGTTCCTGTGTGGAAAGGCCACAGAGAATTCCATCACTCTGAAAAATTTTGTATACTAATTGAAGATCTTATATAAAAAAGTCTCACCAGGACACAAAATTCAGAGCCTGTAAAATAAAAAAAAAAAACTTGCTGTTTCAGAAATTTCTGTAAAAGAAATATAAGACAGAAAACAGGAAAATATTTTCCTACATTGCTAAAAACAAAACATCTAGAGAATTTTTGAGCAAGACAGCAGACATAAAACATAACTACTACAGATGTACCCATACCTTGACAGGCCAACCCCGTCCACTTCCTATACACAGAAAGACAGTATCTTAAAAGTTATTTTTGTACCATTCTTTGTAATATTAAAAGATTAGAAGCAATAAGGACTTCATAGCACATTGGTTCTTGCCCACATCTCATAATCAAATATTGGGGAAAAATTTTTATGCTGATAATTGTATAATGATAAGTAAAGCCAGGCATTGTAGCACACATCTGTAATCTCAGCACTGAGGAGACCGAGGAAGGAAGACTGGCAGAAGTTTGGGGCTACTCTCAGATACCTAGCAAGTTCAAGGCCAGTTTGAATTACATTCCCAAAACCTGTCTCAAAAAATAAATAAATAAATAAAAGGAACAAAAACATACACACACGTAAAAAGACAAGTATAGATTATGTGGTAAAAATTCTGGGGGCAAATAATTTTTAGTTTATGACTGCTTTCACTACTTTCGTGGAAGAATGTGGGAGAGATAAGATCAGGTATGTGGATATTACTACTTGCTTTTATTCATGTAGAAAAACTGGAAGAGTAAAAATTTATTAGGAAATGTGGAGAGATAGAATAAAGCATAGAAATTATATGTTTAGCATATCTAGTAAAAATTAAGTATATATATATATACTTAATATATATAATATATTATATTTTCTATATATTACAGTTTAGACTCTGTAGCTTGTTTCTGTGCTTTCTTTCTTTGTTTCATTTTTGCATAACTGAGGATTCCACCCAGGACCTTAAGCATGCTGTGTAGTAAGACTGAGTGTTATTATTGAGCTGCATCCCCATTCCTTTTAAAAATTTGAGACAAGAAGAAATTGCTCAGGCTGGTCTCAAACTTGCCATCCTTCTATCTCAGCCTTTCCAATAGATTTGAGTATAGCAGTGTACCACTGTGTCCAGATAAAAATTAACTATTTTAAAGAGATGAGAGAGTTCAGGGCTTTGTAATCAACCACTTGTGGGAGACTGGGGAAGAGAACATAACCAGAACCCTCATGGCAAGCTCCAATCCCCCGTGAGTCCCACCACAAAAGGATTAACAAACAACAAGCAGCAAAATCAGAACCTTGAGGAAAAGGCTGAAGCTGGGTTCAACTGTTGCTGTTATGAACAGTGGCAGCAGAAAACCAAATACTGCACAAGCACCTTTATTTGGTACCAAGCCTTCATACCCATAATTCTAGTAGGCATAAAACAAAATGGTCCCAAACCTTCACACCCAAAATCCTCGTGTGCATAAAACAGGGTGGTTGTCCACAATAATCCCTGTTATTGAAGATCCCATAGGGCAAGGCAGACATCCTTAAATCCAAGTAAATCCCAGTAAATAAGTATTAAGGCCAATAATCATAGTGCAGTAATCCTTGTGGTTTAAAGTCCTGCAGGGTGGGGCAGATGTCCACAATAATCCCAGTAGTTGATCCCACAGGGCAGGGCAGACATCCATAAATCCAAGTAAATAAATCATAAATACAGGTATATCATCCACAGTTCCGGACACCACCTCAATCCACAAGGAGTAGAGTCTGTGATGTGGTTTCCCACAACAGTGAGTGCAGGAAGGCCATGAGATTCAGTGTCCACAGGGCCCTTTGTGGACCCCAGGGCAGTAGGTGGTGCACAGTAAGACACTGAATGTATGTATTCACAGTGCCACATACAGTGAATAA
>PVIC010057226.1:0-10730 GCA_004025085.1 Thryonomys swinderianus
ATCATGGATAATTACTCTTGCCAGTAAATATTTTTGCACATCATTTGGAATAATGTCTCTTGTCTTTACTAACAGAATTTTAATGGCCATATTCCTTAGATGAATAGAGTGGGAACAATTAATGCATATAGTTTACATCTTTTCAACTCTGTGTTAGTTCACTACATCCCAGGCCCAGTGCTGAGGGTAACTGGGCCTGGGTACCAATTATGTCTGCTAAAACATCCTCAGAGAACAATCATGACAGTGCCAAGATTCTTTCCTTTTTTAGAGAACATCTTTAACACTTATAAATCAATTATTATAGACAATATTCATTATATTTTCATGTAGTCCTTATAAAATTGATATTATCTTTTAAATTTTGCTGTTGCAAAACTTGAAGTCCAGGGATGTTGAATACATTTTTATAGGGTGCCCAATAGGTAGAGATTAAAGACCAAAATGAAATCCATGTTCTCTTTCTTAACATTCAATTTTTGTTCTTTTAGTCTTTAACGGTTTGAAAATGAAGGATTATTATTAAATAGCCTGAATATCATCTGTAAATTTGGAAGAATTAAAGCATCTTCTAGAAATGGCCAGAAAACAATAATTATAGAAGTCAAATTTGGAGATCAAGATTCTATAATGGCACATTTTCCCAGCAATTGCCTGAGATTCTAACCATTTTGCCCTGTAGTGCTACTGCTGATCATGGGAGTTATGGTGGAACATGATGGGTTAAAGCAGGAGCTTAACAGTGTCCTGGAGCTTAACACAGCTACTGAAGCATGACATGTCGTCCCATTCTTGACCTTGTGGAACTTGACACTTACCGTGTAAGTTATCCTGAGAGTTGGCTAGAAACATGGAGACAATATAGCTATAATAGCTATTAATACCATAAGGAGCTTTGGATATGGCAAGTTATATCTTAATTTTATGCCCTGGTATCATGGCAAAATTAAATTTAGCATAATAAAGCCAAAGGAAATGCTAATAAGAGGTTATTATCTGATAATATTTGCAAAGCCTTGACAGGTGTTGAAAGGAACAGGGAGGTGGACACGACTCCTGTCCAGACATAATAGCTGGAAGAGGCCGAGGAAAGCCTGCTCTTGGGAGAAAATTGCTTCTCAGTGTGAGGTTAATTACCTTTTTGAGGACATTGACAGAGTGACATTGACAAGAATGGGGAATCGGAGGGCCTTAGACATCATTTTCTCCACCTGAATGAAGGAAGAATTAAAGGGGAGCATAAAATGGAACTTTCTGGCTGCTTTGCGTGGTCTCTTTCCCTCTGCTGTTGCCCACTCCTGGCACAGACATGAGAGCCATTCTCCACTGGTGACAGTTCAGTCACACTGCAGAATATTTTCAGTGTTTGTTTGGGATCTGAAGACAGTGTGAGCTTTGGGAAAGATTCACTAAAACTTAGGTCTAGATTTGTACACTCCAAACTGAGTGTTTTAGAGCCTTTCTGGTTTAATGCTGTGTAGAGTATGGTCATTTATTACTGTGTAACATGGAAGGCAGTAGTTTGTGAGGATCATCTCAACTAAAACAAGTCCTTTTTTACTTTAAGTAGAGAATCAAATAGAATTGGCAGTGCTTCCTTGAAAATTAATGGAAAAATGTGCATAGCTCTTTAAGGGACTACATTTGTATTACACATTCCTATTGAACAAGATTGTGCTGGAACACAGCATAATATGCAGAAATAAAAAGTACTTTATGATTATTTGAGCTACATTCATTCATCAAAAACTATTCTGAGCCAAGCATTGTTCTAAACCTCAGTAAGTATTAACTCACTTTATCCTCCAAACACTCTTTAGGTGGGCATTATCATTATTTTTCCTCTTTTATAAATGATAAAATTAAGACATAGAGATGTAAAGGAGGCCTCCAATTATACAGCATTTATGTAGTGAAGATTGGAATTGAATGTAGATGACCTGGATCCAGATCCTATGCTCTCACCTATTTCCTCTCAGGACAGACTTTAACACAGTCACTTTTACCTCATTGGTGAGACTGTTGTTCAGATACCCAATATGATGCAGACACATTTCCACTACTTCTGCTTGGGTCCTTGAAATATATGTTGGAAGGTGACATAGAAACATTTGTACTTGCTTTGTTGGGCAGACTAGTCAGTAAGACTGTCCAACAGAGTGTGAAAATTTTGGGCTCCAAAGTCAGGAGCATCTCACCTACAGCACTTACTAGACTTTTGATCTCTGATAATTATTTAATATCACTACATCATCTTTTGCTATTTGTAAGAAGGGAACATATACAATCTTTTCAGTGATTGTTTTTGAGGTTTGAATTTGAGAAATGCGTGCCTGCCACATGGTAGTTGCTTACTTCAGGGGTGGCAGCTACAACATTATTATTATGATCATTAGGACAGATTCTTCACTTTGTGGTACTGCTCTCATCACTAGTGTATCTATTGATGGACAGTAGTTAGGTGATACTGATGATATCAAAGCTTTGCTTTGTTATAAAAACAAGCCAATTGATGAGAAGAACTTGATCTGCATTCAAAAAAGCAATACATTTTTAAAAAAATCCTTCCCCATTATTTTCTTGTCTCATAAGGGCTTGCACATTCTTTTATTGCAAACCGTAGTACTCTGCATTATATTTAATTTCATTACTTGTAGGTATAGCCAATATGAGTCGGAGCGTTTTTAAAATTTTAACTGTATTTATTTGAAATGGTTTTAGAATGTACCTAGTGCATGGATATCAACAATTCCTCAGACAAAATTGCATAAAAACTGATAATTTTTGTTATTCATTTCCAAAACTCCCAACTAATGAAAAAAATGTTAGGATTAATTGAGTATCATATATTTTAAATACATATTCAATTTTGTATTATTTTTATTTGAATCTTTATTGGTACATTTTATATATACACATCACAATTACGCTCAACACTGAGAACTTGTACCAGTATATGAATAACTTCATTCTCATTTTCGTATACTGTATCAGTATATGACATTTTCCCATCCCCTGCCAATCCTACAACCCCTCGCCCCTATATGTGCAAACTTTCCTTTTTCCACTATCAAATTTTTTCTTTGCCCTCATTACTTACCCCTAAACCCCATTTCCCTTTGAATATTTACTATTTCACAATATTTATCATACATTCTAGAACTCATTTACAACTTCAGTTTCTCATACCAAAAAAGCTATGATATTTTCACATCTATGACCTATTTATTTCATTTATGAGTATGTGAGTATTTTGATAAAAAGGGTCAAGATAGAACAGTATAACAGCTACAGGATATGGCACATTGTTAAAGAGTAGACACTTCTTGGACCAGAGGCTTAGCTCAGTGGTTCCAGTGCCTGCCTGGCAAGCACAAGGTCCCTGGTTCAATCACTGGTAACCACACATCACAATGTCAGGCGTGGTAGCTCATGCTTGTAATCCTACCACTCAGGAAGCAGAGGCGGGAGGATTGCTGAATTTGAGGGTTACCTGGACTACATAGTGAGCTCAGGGTTAGGTTGAAGTACAAAGAGAGACCCTGTCTTAAAAAAAAGATACTTCTTAAATTATTACTTAATAAATAACAAAAGTTAACAAATGAATTTTAAACAGTGTATACATCAGTGGAAGCAGTGGATTCTATTGGGAAGCTATGAACATCAGTTCAATGGTAGTGCATTCAATTAACAATGCTTTGAAGTCTCATTTTTTTATTTTTTGGTAAAAAAACTGTTTTCTGTATAGACATGCCAAAACAATATGGTTACATCTTTTTGTCCAAGGTAATCTATTTGTGTGAAATCTACTAAACTAGTGAGTTGACTAGAAAACAAAAACACAGACAAAAATACCCCCAAATATAAAGTGTTCTAAGACGTAGACCTCTAAAGTTTCAGAGGCAAGTTGGGGAAAGAAAAATTAAAAAGTCCCATTGTACCTATTTGAATCAATCTACCATTGTATTCTCTCAAAACATGAATCAGTGAAAATTTTTTGTGCTATAGATAGATCATTGATAATTCAGATACTTGGCAACTGAATTATAAACTAAGAGGGAAAGAATGTGCATATTATCTGATACAAATATTTGAAGGTAGCAGTTTTTCTGTGATTCCAGGCTAGCTTGTCCACAATGACCCTGGAATTTGTGACAGTTCATGTATATTTTTATTATTCTAAAATAAAGAGTTTTTCAGGGTATAGAATCTTCAGAATCACTATCCTTTTCGTGAGCCATTTCTCAATTAGTGAGATAGGCTCCATTATTTTAATACCCCTTGGTTTTCTCTTGTGGTCAATTACCTTTCCCCTACTTGAACTGCAGAGAACATTAGGAGATTTGTAGCAATCTACTGAAATTTTTATAACTCGAATTGACTTTTCAGGTTCAGGGCGCAACACAGAGAATATTACATGGACACTTCTGTATTTCCCAGATCTTCTTGCACACATCTGCTGTTCATTTCTCTCAGCCTAAGAGTGAGTATTTTCTAAGTCACAAGGGTCTGCACAAAAGTGGTCACTGACAGGATTTCTGCAAACTGGGGAAAGGTATAACACATGCTGCAGGAGTGTCACAGATCCTCGGTGAGGCTAACAGTGAGCATCACTGTCAGTCTGGCTTTCCATCTGTCTGCTGTGATACTGAACAATTCAAAAAGAAGGGACGAGGGGTGACCAAAGAAATGACAGTGAGCCGTGGTGGTAAATGCCTCTTGGAGTGATCCGGAAGCAACTGAGCAGAAGCAAAGTTGAAAGCTTAGGGATGTATTATGGTCTGAATGTCTGTTTCCACTGAACATACACTTTTACATTGGGAAGATTCTGAAAACAAGGTTACTTTCTTAGCCTAGACCGCAAAAGGCATTTAAAGCTCTATTGAAAAATTGTGCAGTTAAAATGAACAATTGCAGAAAATATTCCTATTACCATATCCATGAATAAGATAGCTGAGCAGAACAGTAGTTAAAAGCTTTGGGATTTGTTTTTTATTAGGTATATGACCTTGGGTGTGTTACTCAGTCCCTCTTGAATTCAGTTTTTCTAACTGTAAATTAATAACAAGAATATCTACCTCAGAGATTTGTTTTGAAGATTAAATAAAATAATGCAATTAAGCACAATGGGCAATTCCTGGAGGACTCAATAAATTTCAGTTATTTCATAGCTAATAAAGATTATTATTATATCTAAAGAGGAGAGAACTATTTGTACAGTTGTTCTGTTTTTACATCAGTTGAAGGATTGAGATGACACTACTGAGTTCATGCATCTTCAGAAAGAACAGTAAAACAAGTATCATTATATAGAAGGGATTCATTAAGAAAGTCTCATTTTATCTAGCTAAGTAATTAACTATTAATATTAACAGAAATTTTAGAGTGGTATTTTTTTTTGGTACGAAGAAATTCTAACAGTTCTATTTATTTCCTTGGATCCTAAATAGTTAATATTGAGGGTTCATTATCTGAAAGATGCTACCAACTTTTAAGGAAAATGTTTGACCACCTTTAATGGATAAACGCCTGCCAGGAGCCAGAGACATTTCAGAGGAAAGTCAAAAGCATTTTGATAGTAGTGCCAAAATATGATTTGCTTTCTGTATTTTCTTTTCTCACAATAGCACAATGGAGCTTTCCATGGGCTACATAGTGTCATAATATCATACATACATAGTGTCATAATAAAATAAATACAGATGATAGAGAGTCCATTTTTAAATTATTCAGCCAAATATTAAAGAGATTTGGAAATATCTCATAGTACATCTTTGTCCTGTTTTGGAACATGCAATTAAAAGATTTAAATATAAACATGCTATTTGCATTACATATGTAAATTATTACTGGTTGTAAAAGTGGAAAATATTTTTCAAGTCTCGGTGTATTTGCCATGAAAAATATTGATAAATAGGGTCACATAAAACTCTTTTGGATTCTGACTCTTTTAAAATTCAGTGACATTCATATTGTTTGGAAAGTTCTGAAGGGGCTAAAGAGCAAAATGCTGTCTAGGTTTACGCATTATCTAGGACCTAGTGCCCTCTTTCAGTATTCATATTTAACAAACTTACTGAGCTTCTATACATTGCTGAGGTGCACAAATGACCTGCTTTACTTCTCACATCAGCTCTGGCCATCTTTTTTCTAGTATTTCCCTGACTTTGGTTCTATCCTGGATCCTACGCTTTGCCCTTTTCTGTGGGTACATTTCTTATTCCTTTATTTTCTCATTTACAAAGTAAAGAGCTGAATACATCACCACTCCATGCACTAAAAGAGGTGGAAAAGAAGAGGTATAGACTTCTTTAGGGAGCTTGCAATGTATGGTGTGAGACAAACATTTAAAAATAAGAACAAAAGTAAATATATACTTGAAGATAATTATAAATGATAAAATTGGGATGTTTTTGAAAGCTAAGTCCACCTTATTACAAGTTATTGCTTGTTGGCATTCCTCAAGTTACCATATATCCACAGTTCTAGTAGCCATGTGTATTTGGCCTAATAAGGTAGATGGTTAAACTGATGTCTGAGGGATTCACTCCTTCCTTTTTAGATCTTTGTGCAGCCTTCACAGCATAGACTCTTCGGCTGGTCATGAGACTTACCTTGGCCAATAGCACATAATGACCAGGGATTTAAAAATTTGTGTGCATCACAGCTTGGTCTTTTTTGCTGTTAAGCACTCTTACTACATATACAAGAGGAGTCCTGTTCACTTTGCTTAGGCACTAGCCAGGACCCCTTGCCAGGTGAAATGGGCCAACTTATTCTCTAGCCCCAGTCCAGTAGTCAGATGATTGCAGCTGCACTGTGATCCCAGTGCAAATTTCTGACCCATAGAACTGGGAACAATCTTCGCTTTTATAGCTGGCAAGTAATATACCACATGCCTCTTGATGAAAGATAGGGACTATCTCCCACCCTGACATCTGGGGGTAGACCATGATCTTGCTGGATGTATGAGTTATTTACTGGAATATAACAAATCACCTGAAAACTTAATGATTTTGAACAGTTTATTTGCTCACAAACCTGTAATCTAGAGATTGTTGCTTTTATATGATAGGAAATTATTATTGTCATCATTTTTTCTTTTCTCTTTCTGGGATTTCCATTTGTTATATCAAACCTCTTAGATTTTCTAATAGTCTATCTTCTTCCAGGAGTTTTTTCTATTTTCTAAAATATTTCTTCTGCTCCTTCTAACTTATATTTTAAGTCTTTTTTGGGGGGAGGTTAAAGTGGAACTTTTGTATTTTTAATTTTTCTGAGAGCTCTTTCACAATGCTATGATTTTTTCTTTGAATGCAGTCTATAATCTATTGTTTTTCTGTGAATATTAACTGTAGCATATTTGGTGATTTCTTCTTATTCTTGCTTTACTTTTATAACATAGATATCCCTGGATCCTAGACTTACTGGTGAAGGAGTACTGAACAGGTGATCAGAGGTTGTATTTGGACAATTTTTTTTTCTAAGATTGCCTGGCAGAGTATTTAGACTGTTCCCTGAAGAGTTCTATAACAAGGTCAACCAGTATTCTTTCCAAACAAATTAGGTTTCTTCAGAGAAATACCCTCTATTGATCTATGTCAATCATCTTCTGGGTGTTTAGGTAGAAATAAGTTTAATGACATATATAATTCGTCCTGTAGCTGGGCTTCAGGAGACAGCAAGTGTTTCCCACCCCATACTCATATGGCTCATAGTCATATGAAATTCATACTGCAGCCTCACTCTTCTGATGGGTAGGACCTCAAAGTCAGGAACTTCTTTGGTTCCAAATCTCCAGGGTATATACCCATATAACTGTGGTTGAAACATGGTAGCTAGTCCTTGTAGGAATCTGGAAGCTCTTTAGTTACATTTTATATAGACTTTAGACGATCTCTGTGTCCTCAGCTCTACATCTATCTCCCAGCTTTCTGCAGCACCTGTTTCCCTAAATGTCTTCCTCATGGTTTCCAGAGGTAGCTATCTTGCTCCCTGTCCATACAGTCCTCTGCCCACAGTCAGACTTCATCTTTTTGTGTTGTGCAAGTATGTCTGTCATTTCACTGTGAGCTCAATTTTTATACTCTTTTGTGTAGAACTATAAACCTTTCTAGATTCTTTTGTTCCTTGTTCATATAATTTGAGGTGATTTTTGGGAAGAAAAAAGATGAAATATTTTTATAGTAGAGTCACTTTTATTAGTTGTATTTTATTGTCTATGGAATAAGTTCCCAAGCATAGCATATGGATCTGACAGTCTCCCACCTGCCGGCTTTCAAAGGTTATGTGTTTTATAGGCCACGTAGTCACATATAACCTGTGTTTCAGATTTAGTATTAACATTTGTCTGGATAAGTTGTTTCATTCCTGCCTTGTTTCTTATTTCTCTGCAGCTTTATTAGTCCATCTGCCTATGAATGCCCATGAGACTCCCTCATATGTAATCTCTTTTGTGAACAGGGATAGAAAGTTTCTTTTTTGTGTACTCACAGAGAAAAAGACAGTTTACCAATTACCAATCTTAAAATATCTATTTCCTTGCCTAAGTCAACTCTTGAAGTCCTTAAGAACAGCCATGAAATTAATCATTTTATATCTCAATGCCAACTCTATGATTGTAAAGTTTGTCAAAGAAATGAGTGAATGGATTAGAACTTTGAAAGCTTATCCCTTAGAGGGTGAAGTTAGGTTATGAGGGTCTTCACAGATTTGTGTTACCCCTTACCTGTAAAATCAAGCCAAACTTGATTGGGAATCTGTCAAGTTACATTTACTGGATGTTCAAGAAAGTCTGTCATTAAATGTAAATGATTTGTCATTAGACATTTCCAATACCTTTACTCATTTCTTGGGAGATATTGATGCAAGAAATCTTGAAACTCAAATTGCTGATGATTTGTCTGGACTAGACCTCTGGATCAGTTTAAAGTTTAGCTCATTTGGTTAGAAGTGCAACAATAATTTTGCTCATTGTATTTTTGTTACTGTTCATAGGATACCGATTGCCTCATCGCCAAATTGACAGCATCAAGAAGGTGTATTAACCATCAAGATGGCTCTGTTAAAAAAATAAAAGGGGGAAATGTGGAGGGAGCCAAGAGCATAGGACCCTCACACTGAGCCTCAGACTCTGGAGAGCTGAGTCACTCCAGGTGCAGGTGGATGAAGGCGTCAGCGAGCTCCCAGACCATCGGCGCCTGAGGGCGACATGATGTGGTCTTTGTCCTTGGCTACTCTGCTAGTTCCTGTTCCCTAGATTATGTTTGTAGCTGTTCTGGTTTCACAGGACCTTGAGGCTAAGATGTTTTCTTAAGGCATGGAGCTGTCTCCTCCAGATGTAATGGTTAACCGTGACTTCATTCACAAACAAGGGCGTTTTTCTCCCCTCTCTTCCAAGTTTGTCCCATGGTACTTGTGACTCTGTTTCACTGCTATAAGAACCTGTTTCCAGCCCAATAAAGTTACCATTAGCCAAGCTTTTGGTCAATCTCATTGTGTCCGCAATTCATATCCCCAGATCCCCTCCTCAAAGAAGGAGACTCTCACAGGGTTACGGTATATAGTTTAATGATAACCCATCAATGAATGATTATTGGGAATTTCTATAGAGTTATTAAATTTGAGTATTGGATTAATAATAAAAAGATTATTATGTGCCAGACACAGGCTAAGCAGTTTGCACTATTGTGAACTGTTTTGAACTACTCAATTACTTAACATAAAAATGATTTTTGGTAACTTTGAACTAGTCACTCAATATTTTAGTTTGTAGATATATATATATATATATATATATATATATACTTTTTTTTTTTTTTGAGACAAGGTGTCGCTTTGTAGTTCAGGCTGGCCCTGAGCCCACTATGTATCACAGGCAAGCCTTGAACTCAGCAATCCTCCTATCTCTGCCTCTCAAGTGCTGGGATTACAGGCGTGAGCCACTACGCCTGGCACTGTGGTATGTGGTATTGATTGCTGGTGGGTGTGAGTCACCACGTGTAACATTGTATGTGGTTACCAGGGATTGAACTCAGGACCTTGAGGTTGTGAGGCAGGTGCTGGAACCACTGAGCTAAATATCCAGCCCTGTAAATAAATATTTTAATAAGGCTCCTGAGACCTGTTGTGTTTTAATGACACAGAGTTTTGGGTGAAGGGCAATGTCAAATCTTGGAGTTATAGGTCCTTACTGATTTTAGTTGTTAAAAATCTCACAGTGCTGTGTATTATCCCTTTAAGTCTCCATTGCCTATTATAATACCTTTCACTATATCATCTCCAGTACTCATTAGAGGGCTCAGCAATACTGGAGGCCCATTCAGTGAAGTAAGAGCACAGCCTGTGGAGCTGTACAGCCTCAGGTCTGAAGTGGCTGTGAAAGGCCTGTGAAGGGGAAGCCATTGGAGTTGATGATTAAACATCACAAAAGAAGAGGCTACAGCCTAACCTTTAGGACATAATCTAATTTAAACACAAAAGACTACTCTAATACCCATCAGCTGGAGCCTGGATAAAGATGTGGTTTTTCTATAAAATGGAGTATTACTCTGCCATAAAGAAGGACAAGTTTGAGCCATTTATACTCAAATGACCTACCTTGAGGTCATACTCATAAGTGAAATAAATAGGTCACAGATGTGCAAATATGGCATCTTTTCTTTGGTATGAGAAACCAAAGATGAAAGTGAGTTATAGAATATATGATAAATATTGTGAAATAGAAAATA
>PVIC010057227.1:0-10723 GCA_004025085.1 Thryonomys swinderianus
CCTTTGGAATCAAGGTGATGGTTGCTTCAAGGAATGATTTGGGGAGTACTGCTTCCCTTTCAATTTCATTAAAGAGATTGAGAAGTACTGGTATTAACTCTTCTTTAAAAGTTTTGTAGAATTCAGCAGTGAAGCCATCAGGACCAGGGCTTTTCTTTGTTGGTAGGTTTTTTATTATATTTTCAATTTCCCAGATTGACATCGGGTTGTTTAACATTTTATATCCTCTTCATTCAGCTTTGGAAGTTCATATGTGTCTAGGAATCTATCCATTTCTACTAGATTTTCCATCTTTTTGGAGCACAGATTTTCAAAGTGCGTGTTTATGATCCTTTGGACTTCCTCTGGGTCTGTGCTGATTTCCCCATCTTCATTCCTTATAGCATGGATTTGAGCCTTTTCCTTCCTTTGTTTGATAAGGTTGGCTTAGGGTCTGTCAATTTTATGTATCCTTTGTAAGAACCAGCTCTTTGATTCATTGATTCTTTGTCTCCATTGCATTAATTTCTGCTCTGATCCTCATAATTTCCTCTCTAGTATGTGCTTTGGGTTTGTTTTGCTCCTCTTTTTCAAATTGTCCGAGGCTCATCATTATAAACATTTATTTGTAACAAAAGCAGCCACCTTGAAAATGTACTTGTTAAGGTGGAGAGAGATCTGTGGAGACACTGCTAATGGCTCAGGACTATAGCGTTATCCAGTCCATTGTCTTAGTCCTGAAAAGTGATGGGCAATGTAGATAATAAGATTCAAGTCAAATTTTATTTTCCTTTTTTATTTTAGAAAACAAAATGTACACTTGTTTAAGTGCACATTCTTTGTGGAATGGTATTATGTTTTGGATCCAAAGCTTCTACCCAAAGACTCATGCTTTGAAGGTGTATTCATGATTAATTGGATCATGAGTGCTCTGATTGCAACAAGAAATTAATCCATGGATGGGGTCATAATTTAATTGGATATCATGAGATGATGGAAATTTTAGAAGGTGGGGTTGCATTTCAGGAAATGGCCACTGAGGGTGTGTCCTTGAATGTCCTTGAAAAGTGTATCACATCCATGTACCTTCCATTTACTTATTGTGAGAAGGTGAGCAGTTTTATTCTGTCATGTGCTTGACTATGATTTCTCTGCCTCACTACCATCCTAAAAGCAATGGACCCTGCTGACCATGGGTGGATATCTTTGAACCTGTGAGCCACAATAAATCTTATTTCCTTTAAATTAATTCTCAAGTATTTTGTCATAGTGACAGAATGGCCTCAATTTTTTAAATATGTGTAGACTACTCAGACTAATGGTTGTACCTTTGCTTCACATTAATTAGCATAAAATGTTTTCAGATGTTCTATCACTACCCTTTTGTATCTCTAGGTTTAGTAGTGATGTTGTTTTTATATTTTTTTGGTAAATCTGTCTAAAGGAATATCAGATTTGTTTAATTTTTCAAAGTACTAGTTTTAGGTCTCATTGATCTAGGGCATTTTTGTTTTAAATTTAATTAACTCCTATTCCTATCTATATTATTTCCTTTTTTATATTTACTGTGGATGTTAATTTGCCATGATCCTATAGTTTGCTAAGGTAGAAGTTTAAATTGTTATAATCCAAAATTTGTTAGGTTTTGGCACAAGGGCTTTTCTTGAGCTAAACTTTATAAATTTATGTGTTGTATCTGGACTTTCTTTTAATTAAAATGTTTTATATGTTGACTAGAATTGCTATTATTATTCTAAGTCTCTTCTGGTTCCAGATGAGTTTTGGATTATTTTCTCTAGTTCTGTGAAATATACTGCTTGGATTTCAATCAGGATTGCATTGAGTCTATTTAGCAGTTTTGGGAGTATGGCCATTTTGACAATATTGGTCTTTCCTACTCAAGAACCAGGGACTTTCCATTTGCTGGTATCTTCTTTGATCTGCTTTTACAAAGGGCTTCAGTTTTCAAAGTAGAGGGCTGTCATCTCCTTTGTTAGACTGATTCTTAGATACTTCATTTTTAAAGATGATATTGTGAAAAGAATTGTTTCCCTGATGTTTTTTTCTCAGTGGGTCTGTTATTCATGTATAGGAAAACTATTGATCATTGAGTGTTGACCTTGTATCCAACTACTGTACTAAATCTGTCAATTAAATCAAGCAGTCTTTTGGCTGAGTTTTTGGGATGTTCTATATAGAGTATCATGTTATCAGCAAATACTGTCAATTTAACTTCTTCTTTTCCTATCTTTATTCACTTTATTTCTTTCTCTTGTCTAATTGCTGTGGCTAATGTTTCCAGAACTACACTGAACAGGAACAATGATAGTGGGCATCCTTTTCTTACAGAGGATATCACAATCCTCAACTTGAAATTATACTTACAAGGCTTCTGTGGTAAAATCAACATGGTACTGGCAAAGAAACAGATCCCAACTCCAAAAGATTAGGTTATAAGATACAGAAACAACTCCAGACATACTAAGCCAAATCATCTTTGACAAAGGGCCAAACATCCCAGTGGAGAAAAATAGCTTTTTAAATCAGTGGTGCTGGAGAAATGATGTTTCAACATACCAAAGATTAAAATTAGACCTGCATGTTTCACCAGACACTAAACTGAAATTGAAGTGATTAAAGAGATGGATATTAAAGCAAAAATACTAAATCTTCTGGAAGATAGGTTTGGTAGAACTCTTGGAAATAATGGCATAGGGAAAGATTTTATGAACAAAACTTCGGAAGCACAGGAACTAGCAGAAGGAATTGACAGCTAGGATCTCATCTTACTAAAAATCTTCTTCACAGCAAAAGAAACCACCAGGAGAGTGAAAAGACAAGCTACAGTGTGGGAAAAAATTTTTACTAGTTGTACCTAAAGGACTACTATTTGGAAGATACAAAGAACTAAAAAATGTTAGCTCCCTCAAGTTTAAAGACCCAATTCAAAAATTGGTATCTGAAATAAACAGTTTTCAGATGAAGAAGTTGAAGAAGCAAATAAATATATGAAAAAATGTTCAACATCAATGATCATTCAAGAGATGCAGATGAAAACAACACTGAGATTTCATCTCACTCCAAAAAGAATGGTTTCTGTCAAGAAATCAACCAATAAAAATATTGGCAGGATTACGGTGGTGGGAATATAGATTGATGTGACTACTGTGGAAATTCCTCAGAAATCGAGGAGTAAATGTCCCACTTGGCTTTGTTATTTCCCTGCTATGTATGTTCATGAAAGAATTAAACGCATCATACCCCAGCTACAAATGTGTCCCCACGTTTATAACAGCACAGTTTGTAATAACTAAATCTTGAAAACAGCCCCCAAACTCATCAACTGATGAGTAAATGAATAAGATGTGGTTAAAAAAAATAAAATGGAGTATTATGCAGCCATAAAGAAAGATAAACTTGAGAAATTTATGGCTAAATTGATGCACTTTTAGGCCACATTCAGAAATGAAATAAATAGGGCACAGATGTGTAAATACCATATCATTTGTCTAGTGTGAGAAACTAAAGGTGTAAATGAGGTCTAAAATGTACAATAGGTGTTGTGTAATAGGAAGCAAATGTTCAGTTGGGAAGGGGTATGAGGGACGGTAGGTAGGGTAAAGCATAAAAGAGAGAGAAAAAATTTGACAAAAACAAAGCTGATGTATATAGGGGTCAGAGGGGTTGAAAGCACAGATAAATGGAAAAAAATGATCATATTAAGAAAAAATCAAGATATAGCATACAGGTATAAATTCTTAATGGTGAATGTAATCATAATATATAACTAAAACGTACCAATAAACTCAATAAAGAAAAAAATGTTGCTTAATTTCTGTATTAATGATTTAAGACCTATTTTAATTTAGAATTCTTTAATTCCTAAAAAATATTTTGAAGCTTTTTCCATCTTGATTTGTACTTTAATTAGTTAAAGTTTAATAGACATCTTTGTCTGGTTGCTTAAGGTCCTTTCCATTGGTTAAAGCTTGCACTCTGGAAAAGAAGTTTTTCTATCTTGGTTATTGCTTCATGTACATTGGAAAACAATATGTATTATATTTTGGGGATGAAATGTTACATCAATATAATTAGGTTAATTTTGTTGCTAATGTTCAAGTTCTCTGTTATTATCTTAGATTTTCTGTCTCTGAGTTACACTGATTGTTGGGGAAAGAATATAGAAATTTCCCATCCTCAGTGTAGTCTGGTCAAGTTCTCTAGTTGTGTTATGATACCATACATACATACATATATATATATATTTTTTATTTTTTGTTTGTTTGTTTTCGTTTTTGAGACAGGGTCTCTCTCTGTAGTTCAGGCTGGCTCTGAGCTCACTATATAGCCTAGGCAAGCCTCAAACTCAGCAATCCTTCTGTCTCTGCCTCCCAAGTATTGGGATTACAGATGTGAGCCACTGTGCCTGGCACTGTGTTATGTGGTATTGATTGCTGGTGGGCGTGAGTCTCCACGCCCAGCATTGTATGTGGTTACTGGGATCGAACTCAGGACCTTGCACTTTCGAGGCAGGCACCGGAACCACTGAGCTAACCCTCCAGCCCTATGATACTATATTTTGAGTTATCTTGGGCACATACTCTGTGTCAAACAAAGTTTATGAAAGAAAAAGTCACATTTATTTTGGTAGTATAAATAATTAAAATTGTGAATCTTTTGACTTACAATCATTTCTCTCTCATACATACTTTCTCTATGTGGGTTGATAAATGTGAGGAAGAACCTTTTTCTCCTTGTGATAATTGGATTTGTGTTATGTGTGTTGTCAACAATGTGTTTAGGATCAAAGTCCAATCTCCTATATCAGGTAAGGCAATAGTAGGATAGTTTCAAGTCATTAGCTCAAAGTAATGAATGAAATATCATTTGCAGCATCTGCCATCATAGTTGGAATGCATGGAGAGCCTCGAACAGTTGACTGAGTTGATTATCCATTGCTCAAGTAAATCTCAAAATCTTGACTGTAATAGTTGTATCTGGCAGCATTTGTAGTTTTAATTATAAAATATTATAGTTCAGTTAAAAAAAACTACACATGTCCAAAGACATGAAAAAATGACACCCATAGCTTAAACAGCTCAACGAGTACTTGAAAAGATTGGAGGTCACACTGGTAGTTAAAGCATCTGAGTATAATGAAATATTAGTGGTCAGATGCTTTTCACATTAGCAAGAAATCAGTGCCTATTATAACTTGGTGAGATATGAATGTTAGAAATTATATTCTTTAATGCTAGGATTTATAAGGAGATAAAATAAGTAGCAACTATCTTATCTGAATAAATTAAAAAGTAAAAGTAAGTGATATAAGCCACTTTTATTTCTGAAAAAGTTTAATTTAGAAAATAGAACAAAATAATGGAAAAATAAATAGTTTTCCATGAGAGTCTCCTTCTTTGAGGAGGGGATCTGGTGATACAAACAGCAGACACAATGAGATTGACCAAAAGCTTGGCTAATGGTAACTTTCTTGGGCTGGAAACAGATTTTTATAGCAGTGAAACAGAGTCACAGAGACAATAGGACAAACTTGGGAGACAGCGAGGAGAAACCCCACTGTTTGTGAATGAAGTCACAGTTAACCATGACTTCTGGAGGAGGCTGCTCCATGCCTGGAGGAAATATCTTAATCTCCAGGGTGTGGAAAACAGGGCACCCTACAAACATAGTTATCTAGGGGACAGGAACTAGCAGAGTAGCCAACGGCAAAGACTGCATCACATCACCCTCAGGCGTTGGTGGTCTGGGAGCTCGCTGGCACCTTCGTTCACCTGCACCTGGAGCGACTTGGTTTTCCAGAGTCTGAGGCTCAGTGTGCAGGTCATATGCTCCTGGCTTCCTCCACAGTCTTTCTGATACTGACCCACAGAACAAGGAAATCTTTGCAATCTGCTCCTGACCAGAGCTTGTTTGCACATGTGAATTGTGTCATGGAGCACCAAGGGAAAATGTATGATGTACATGAATATAATTACTTCCAAGATGAAAAAGTGTTTGGCAAATGTGAGCATGCTAATTAAGTTCCTTCACACTGGAAGAGAAGAAGGAGGAGGGGGGAGGGGGGAGGGGAGGGGGAGGAAGAGGAAGCATTCTTTTGTAACTCAAACAAGTTGAGTTGCTTGTACTTTTACAGAGATCATTAGGTTAATTTGACAATAAATATGTAAAATGTGCATGTTAATATCTTTAAAGGGATCCTTCAGTCTCATTTCTAGTTAGTCATTCTCATAGGAGAAGACTGCACACCATAGTCATTGTAGTATTGTAATTATAATGAATTCAGAACAAGATGGAGTAATGCTATTACTCAAATAGAATTGAGTACAGTAATGAAAAAATGTATATCACATTGTATATTACTACAAATATAGGATGTATATGTAGTCTAATTTTCAAATATACACAGTTATGTAATACCTGAAACTGTTTGTCAAACTCTAATTATGCATATGCCAGGATTATGAGAAGATGATTTCTTCTTTATCTGCTTTATATTACTTAATTTTTCTTTATATAATGAGCATGCATAATTTATATAGTCAGCATAAACAGAGCCATTTAATTTTAGAGGGAAAAACAAACTATAAAAACTAAGCCCTACCGTGTAAAGAAGTATGAAACACAACTTCTGTATTTTCCACTGTGCAATTTAGCTGTATTGCTCTTTACTGTCATTATTGTCATTATTGATACTTCTACACAATAGTATGTTTATTTAATCATTCATATTATGGGTCATCAACATTGTTTTCAAAACCTCCTTTCTACTGTGTGATGAGAATGATAAAATAAGTGTGAGTAGAATATTTAACTTTGCTATTTTAAAAGAGAAAAATCAATAGGCCAGTGGAATTTTGTGAATCAGAAACTTCTAATATTGTCTTGGAAGGCCAGTCAAGCTCTGAATACTAGTTCCAAGACTCTGATTTCTTTTGGCCTACTTACTCAATCGCCGCGAATCTCAGTTGAGATTTGTAAGATCAGTTGAAAGCATAATGCCTATCTTCCACAGCCATTGTGAGGACAAAATGAAATTAAACTAAGTAAACAGAAAGCTCTCTGCTCTAAAGTTTGGCAGTCTTGCTACTTCCTTTTTTCTTCTTTAGAGTGAAGCCAAGTTTAACAATTTACCAGCCGGTGATCTGTGAAAAGAGAAGAGTAGATCTAGACATAATATACCAATGAATGTGGCCCATCAAATAAAATTAACAAAATAAGCTAAGAATGAACCACTGCAGAGCGTCATGTACACTCTTTGCAAAGTGCCGTAGCAGAATGTTGCCACCCAAGACTTATGCTCAGAATCTGTCAGTGAAAATTTCATTTTTCATTTCTTTTCTCAAGCTTAGACATTTGTAGCATTTATGAATTCAGTTTTGAAAAATGACAGTACATGGGCTGAGGGAACATGATTAGCTAATGTAATACAGGGAATGAGACAGATAACTAGCTAACAGTGAGCCCTTGAAAGATTATACTTTAGACAGAAGAAAGGCTTTCAGACAGTCACAGAACAATATATCTTAAAAAGTCACATGTCAGATGGTGGTCTGGGCTCAGATCTCCTCTTAGCATTTTATCACAATTAACTTAGTCCATTTAGGTCAATAACTTGAAAAATGTTTCCATTTTTGTGGTCCTAAGCTAGGTTATTTGCTATATGTTCTGAAAAATAGCAGCAAAAAAATTCTCCATCATTCCCATATTATTATGCAGTTAATTCCTACAAAAGCTAGTCTCTCAAATGGCTGCTTACAAGAATTTGACAGGAAATAGAAAAAGACAAATGATAGGTAAGTGAATATCCTGTTTGGAAGAGGTTCAGATATTGCAGAATTACAGTCACAATCATGCCGGACTGCATAATATTATTAGAAAATTAAGGAAAGTTGCAATAAATTCCCATTTTACTTAGGAAATATATATGGTTTTCTACATATATTGAGAATTAAGAATTTTTTAAGCATTTAAAAAATTTTACTTTTTCAACACCTGGTGTGTTTTGGTTACTTTTCTCATTGCTGAGACAAAATAAGAGGAGGAAAACCTCAATTTAGCTTCCATTTTGTAAAGGTTTCAGTCCAAGGGTGGCTGGCTCCAAAGCAGCGCAGTGTGACAGAGGGGAATCACAAAGAAGGAATAGTTCATGGTATGCCAGGCAAAAGGCAGCAAACAGCAGCCTGCTTTTCCTTTTATACTATCCAGCCAGTGAGCCTTTTGACTTCTGCCACCCACACTTCCGGTGGGTCTTCTGTCTTCAGTAAATCTCTTTGGCCTCATCTAGAACTATGCTGATCCAATTTATTTTGGCATTTCCTACTCTTGTAGACACAGTCAGTTAACTATTCCATGGTCATAACTTCTCAGAGAAAAAGCAGTAAGCTAAATACTTTTGGTCTTTTATCAAAACAGGATAAAAAGGAAGTTACTGTTATAGAAATGCTGAAATAAATTTCTTTTAGAATATTCTTTAGGCTGAGAACATCTAAAAATTTTGAAAGTGAGCAGATAAACCTAGTATTTCTCAGCCTTCAGAAGGATTGCCTACTGAACATGGGTACTGGAAAGTTAAGCTGAACAAAAATTTTGACAGTCTCTGTTATAACACCCATCTAGATGTACCCTCAGAGTCTCACATACTCACACAGATGGGACTTTTTGAAGATGGCTGGATTTAGGATGTGTGCTGCTGGAATTGGTATGTGGTTCTGGGACTGATTTATGGTGGGATGCTAAGATTAAGGCTGCCCCACCCTTGGTGTGAGTGCTAACCACATATCTACGGGCTAGTAGCCTGGAAAAAATATAAAGGGCAGAAAGAGGGTCACTGCTTGTTGCTCATCACTGGCTGTTTGCTACTATACTGCCTTCTGCCTGTCATGCACTGTTTCTCCTCTGCAGTGCGCCTCTGCCTTGCCACCCTGCTTTGGAGCCAGCCAAGTATGAACTAAAACCTCTGCAAATTGTGAGCCAATTAAACCTTTCCTTCTTTAACTCTGAGTAGTGGGCATTTTGTATCACTCAGCAGTGAGAAAAAAAAGTCTCTCGGAAATAAAAGCATGAAAATTAGAATTTCAGGCCCTTCCAAGGATTGCAGAAAATTCTTACTACACAAGAAATTATTTGGAATCCCTAAAAGGTAAACACTTGGAATAAGAAGGAACTTCACACAGGATTGCTCACATTAGATAATGAAGCCAAGAGCATCAGTTGCTGGTTAAATTAAGATGATTTTTCCCTTAGCTGCCAAAACAAAAAAGAAATCCATTCTGGAGAAGCATAATATTCACAGACTCCGTTCCCTTTCAACATTTGTAATAGATTGAGAATACAGTGAAAAAAAATAACCATATATTCAGAGAGAGAAGACTTGGCCAGAAATCCAAGCAGAAATAAAGGAAATAGAAACTCATCAAGTGATTCTAAGGGCAACATTAATACATATGAACTTTAAAATAATTATGATCAGCAGGCACAAGTAATAAAATACTTCTCAGTAGACTATTAGAAACTCTACGGTAAAAGGAACTTCTAGAAATAAGAAAATGTAATAACAGAAATTCCAAACTCAAATGATGACTTTAATATAAGATATACACTTAGAATTATTAAACTGGAAGATAAGTTGAAAGAAAATAAGGTAAAAAAGAAGCAAAAGTATGGGAGGTACAAAAAAAATCATATGACAGATGCAAGAGCATGAAGATGGACTATCAAAAAGAAAGAAGCCAGAACCTACAGTAAAGTCAAATTTTCCCTAGTCAAAGGGAAATATCAGGCTATATTTAAGAGGAACAAAGAACTGTAAAAAAATAATAAAATGTAAGCAACAATAAGTACACTATTTTACACATTGGTAATACTTCTGAAAACCAAGGACAAATTATTTAAAATAACAAGAAGAAAATGACAGATTTTTTTTCAGAATATGAAGAGTGAAACTGACTTCTGATTCCTTCTGGCTTCTTTACAGAAATAACGATAAGACAACAGAAGAAGGCATAAATTGATAAACAATATAGGTGCTAGCTTTGTTATAAAACTTTCCTTCAAATATTAGACAAAGGCAATAATTTTTTTTTGTGGGGGGGGGACAGGGTCTCGCTTTGTAGTTCAGGCTGGCCCTGAGCTCACTATGTAGCCTAGGCAAGGGTTGAACTCAGCAATCCTCCTGCCTCTGCCTCCTGAGTGCTGGGATTACAGGCGTGAGCCACCACGCCCGGCCAAAAGCAATAATTTTTTTTTTTTTTCAGGCAGGGTCTCGCTTTGTAGTTCAGGCTGGCTCTGAGCTCACTATGTAGCCCAGGCAAGCCTTGAACTCAGCAATCCTCCTATCTCTACCTCCTGAGTGCTGGGATTACAGGCATGAGCTACCATGCCGGGCACTGTGGTATGTGGTATTGATTGCTGGTGGGCGTGAATTTCCACGCCCATCATTGTATGTGATTACCGGGGATCGAACTCAGGACCTTGCGCTTGCAAGGCAGGTGCCGGAACCACTGAGCCAACCCTCCGGCCCAAAAGCAATAATTTTTAAACATAAAAATTGGAGAATGTCACTAGAAGACTGATAAAGGAAAACACTAAAAGATATTTTTTTTAAGTAGAAGAAAAATTATTCTGGTTGGAAGCTCAAAATGGTAAAAGGAAAGATTACTGCAAAGGTTAAATATAGGGGTGAACAAACTAAATACAAAGTATGTGTCAGTAATATTTTTCTAAG
>PVIC010057228.1:0-10726 GCA_004025085.1 Thryonomys swinderianus
AAAAAAAAAAATTAGCAATGAAAAGAAGCCCAAGTATTTTATATCAGGACAGTAGGAAAAAATGGCTTGAGGGCATCCAGTAGTGAGCAAGACCCCACCAGTTACAAAATCACAGGTACAGAATTATAAAGGTCTCACTTGAGAAGAGTCCCTGGGTTTCAGTTCATAGTTTTAAGTCATCCAGATATCCAGAAGCCTCTGTAGCCATGATGCAAATGTGCCTGGCTACTGCTTAAGCTGGCAGTAGAACTTGGCATTTTATTCATGTTGCTGGGTTTTTAGTTAAGAATGAAAGAATTAAAGGGTCATAGAGATTTCCACCAAGATTTCAGAAGGTCTGAGAGGCCCGGCAGTGTGCCCCCTGGGAGGGGAATACATGAACCTGTGAGAGTGAAGCCAAAGTACAGCAGAGATCCTGGGAAGCTGGAAATGCAGGGATAAGGAATGCCTGCCAAAGAAAGCCAAAGGCACTGAGTGAATCTACCTCAACAGAGAGGCCGTGAGGTTGTGATCATCCACATTACTGGGGTGGGCTTTCTAAGCTGTCTGCAGCTCACATCTAGCCACAATTCACCCCTGGTGATGCACATGGATCTACAGGATTTTAGTGTTTGCCCTGAGGAATTTTGGTCTGACTGCTTTCTGTCTTCTATATACCCTTTTGGGAATGGGAATGTTAACTTTGTGCCATTGTGTGCTGGAAGTACTTAAGTTTAAAAAAATTTTCTTTTTACAGAGGTTTATAGCCAAGAATTTGCCTTTAATCTCAGAGGAAATTTTGCACATTTGGACTTTTCAGCACTGCTGTAATTGTTTAGACTTTGACTACTCTTAGCTATAGGCTAAGTGAATTTTGCATAACCACATGTGAGAATAAGGATAGAATGTTATGGTTTAATTCTAAAATGTCCTCCCAAAGACTCGTGTGTTTGGAAATGATTGGATAATCACTTCATCAATATGGTCAGTCAGCTGACCAGTTGACTTGCTCCTAGAGATAAGGCCTGGTTAGAAACAGGTCCCTTGGGCCGTGACCCAGAAGGGTGTGTCTCTCTCTTTGGCTTCTCCCTTTACTTCTGCTTTCTGGATGCCATAGGTTACGTGCCTTCTCCTGCAGGACACCCTTGTCATGCTGGTCCTGGCTTGGAGCCAGTGGGCCATGGACTGAAACTTTGAGTCAAAAATAAACCCTTCCTTTGTTATTTTGTGAATATCAGGTACCATCTCGGTGATGGGAAAGTGGCTAACAACTTTCCCACATTAATCTCCAGAACCCAGCTCAGCATATGTCTGGAACTAACTTTATGCTCAGTAAACAGCAAACAAAATTAAGATCTCATCACACACCAGGAAGCTAGGTAGTAAACAACAGGTGCTTTACATTAGCAGTCATCACTGGTCAAAATTTTGTTCTACCTCTGAGGCACAGGGCACACTGTGCACTTTCCCTGCATGCACTCATCTAATCATCACAAGAACCCTGTTATCTACATATTGCTCTCATTTTACATATGATGGACTTGAAGTTGACATGCCTCTTTGGCAAATTTTATCACTGCTCAGAATATTTGTTGTCCACCCTGGAAGGTCCCTCCCTAGAGGAAGAACATTCAAAGGTAGCTATGTGCCTTTCTTTGTCCTGTGAAAAAGAAATGTGTATTATTTTCGAAGCAGTAAGAGCAGGCAGATGGCTTGCCCTCTTTCACTTCTACTCTAGAAGCAGCCTCTGCACTATCACTACCAGTCCCAGAGTAAGGCTGATACTGGACAGCAATGCAGATGACCCAGGCAACCTTGGATCACATGCAGGAAACAAGCCTTTGTTTATGTAAACCAATGAGATTTGGGGTCATTTTCATTTGTTACCTTATTATGACTTGGCCTAAGCTGACTAATAAACTCACAAGCCTGGTCTGTTTTTGATATTCTTGTGTAAGAGAAAGAGAATAAGCTCCATCTGTTCATGCAGGTGATGAACCTGGAGTGCATCTGCATGTCCCCCATCCCATTAGTGCTCCCCCTAAACCTCCCCAGAATGGGACCTCTGTGCTTCTCTCTTCATCAGAAACATCAGCACCCTAGGTCAAGCTACCATCCTCCTCCCCTTGATGACTGAAACAATATATCCAAACTCCCCAGACCTACATGCTCTTTGGCTTTTCTTCCTTCCAAATTACTCTCCAAAGGTACCTGATGACAGCATCAGCATCCATCACACTGTCATGAACATCTTCAGTGCCTCCTGTTGCTCTCAGTGGTGACAAGCTCTTGCTGGACCAGGCTCTGCCCACCTCTCCAGTCTCTTCTTGTCGTTTTGCATCACTTGAACTTAACAATCCGGCTGCTCCAACCTCTTTACTTTCAAGCCTCATTATTTCTGATCTTTAGATCCTATACATGCTGTTCTTTCCATGTGGGATTCTCTGTCCCACCCACTTCCATTCTCTACCTTACTGTTCAAATTACATTTCCTGGGGGAAAACCCCCCCTGGCCCCATTGTCTGACTAGACCCCTTTTGAGATGCTCTTATGGAACCATTTATTTCTCTTTCATAACACTTTGTACAGTTACAATATTAGAGATTTATGGGATTGTTTGATTAAGCCATATCTCCAAGTAGACTATAAATTTCCTGGTTATGGGAGTCATGTCAAATTCATCTTTTCACCTAAACTCTTAATAACTTCTAAAATGTGACAAAAACTCAAATACTATTTGATGAGCAAGCAGATGAATGAAAACCTTTTCAATTTATATTCTAGGGCACCTCTCAATATTTAAAAATCAGCTGGCTACTTCTATTAAGCAAGAACTAAAGATAACCCTCCCCATTCAATTCACTGGGTCAGAAAGTCCAAGCTACCACAGTAGCAATACTTTTGTTGGGGTTCAAGAGATACTTTAAAATGTATTTTCATCCACCTAGGTCCCCTGGCCATCCAGATAAAAGCGTAAATTCAAGCTGTGAATGGTGGCACACTCTTGTATTCCCAGTACTTGGGAGCCTGAGGCTGGAAGATCTCAAGTTTGAGATCGGTTTGAGTAACTTAGCAAGGCCTTGTCTCAGAATAAAAAGTAGAAAGCACTAGGGATAAAGCTTGGCATGTGCTACGAAAAGGAAAAACAAGAAAAGTTAAGTTCAGGGTTGCTCAGAACAGGGGCTGGGCCCTAGAATAAATAAGGTGAACGTGAATACTGGTACATAGTGCTGCCTAGCTGTGGCCCCCAAAGCTCACTTGGTCCTGAGCTAAAATGGACTGCTTGTCTTCTGGAATGTGTAGAGATGGTAACCAGCATTGGAGCACTGGCTGATATTTTCTCTCAACAAGCCGCTAAGGTTTTGGGTGTCCCAGGGGCCTGGTTTGAGGAGTTTAGTGTAAACAATCCTGAAGGCCCACAGCAGGCCCTGTGTTTTTCTAGGCTTGTGGATCAGGACATTGCCTGTGCCACTGTTCCTACGGGCAGGAGGTGGAGGGGAAAGGACCAGGCCAGCTGCCAGGAGATGGCCTGTGGAAACAAGACTCGGTTCATTTCTTCATAGCATTCAGAGCTGAGCTCTAGGAAGCAGCCTCATCGAATCATAGGACAGGGGAGCCAAAGTGTGGTGGTGTGGGGCAGTGAGAAGACTCAGTTCTGATCAGTCCTTGAGTTTGAATCCCAGCAGGGCCATTTGAAAGTGATATAAAACTGGACAGCTCACTGTAGTTCTCTGGGCCCTATTATCTTTATTGGTTAAAGCAGGCAGGTGATGAAATTCTTTGCACCTATGAGGAGACTAAATATGCTACCTATTAGCACCTAGTACCAGGTACTAGGTGCTCAATAAATATCCAGAGCCTGTGGTACTACCTGTCATCTCAGAGCTCTGCAAACTGAGGCAGGACAACTGTAAGTCTGAGCCCACTTCAAGCAATTTAGTGACTGAAAGAGACCCTGTCTTAAAATAAAAAATTTTTAAAGAGTGGGGATGTAATTGAGGCAAAAGCCCTGAGTTTAATCTCCATTACTGCAAATAAAATAAGACATTAAATGAACACTCACATTTTGTCCCCATTGCTAATCCTTCCTCCAACCAGGTAGCAGAATCAAATCTCACCTTATACATGAATAGCAAAGGGAATGACTCACTGAACCTTGTGTACCATCTTTTTTTTTTTTTTTTTTTTGAGACAGAGTCTTGCCTTATAGTTCAGGCTGGCCCTGAGCTCACTATGTAGCCCAGGCAAGCCTAGAACTCAGCAATCCTCCTAACTCTGCCTCCTGAGTACTGGGATTACAGGCATGAGTCACCATGCCCAGTATTGTTGTATGTGGTTACCAGGGATTGAACTCAGGATCTTGTGCTTGCTAGGCAGGCACCAGAACCACTGAGCTAAATTTTTGTCCCTCTTATGCTTATTTTAATAGGACAAAATTTTTCAGTGTCTTCACAAGTATGACAGGTGAGAGAGAACTTAATGAAAACCGGTGGAACATTACAGAAATGAGCAAACACTAAGAACTCTCTCTTTCTGTTGCAAAAGCAGCAATATCAAATCTCCTGCATATCCTGCCTGCATACCTCCTGGGGCTGACCACTACACAGGCAATTTGTACTCATGCTGGCAGTGTGACCTATAGCAAATCTCGTCCATCAGTTGCAACTGCAGTTATTATGATGCTAATAGCATTATCATCCTAGGGTTGTTCCCAAGACTAAGTAAGATATTCTCTCATTTAAATGTGCCGAGTACTATATGAATATTAGTTGCTCAGTAAATAATAGCTATTGTTATTCATTATATATTAGCTATTTCTGTCCCTCATGAATTTTCTGGGCCTGACTGGCACCAACTCTAGGGCCAGACAGTGGCATGTCTTCCCAGTTCTGCACTGGGTGATATCTCTGACAGCATGGCATCATTTATAGTCAATGTATTATACCATGGAAATCAGAGAACACTACCAACAAAAGCTTTTTATTTCCAGAGAGCCAATTATTAATTGTTTAGCAGCACATCACTCTGATTATGTTTTCTATTTTACTCATGAAGAAAATATTGCTGCTGAAGGTGGCTTAACCAAGGTCACAGAGCCAGGAAATTATGGAATTGGGCCTTAAATTGGGTCCATTAGGCTACAAACTCCACAAGATTTTTCCATGACATATGTGCTCACATATAAAGGATCAAACATCACTTGTAGTATTAATAGATTTCTTATAATTATACAGTTCTTAAAGTGAACCAAGGTATCTGACCTATTATTCCTAAATTGCCCAATACTTTTATAGCATTTACTTTTACTAACAGTACTTTAAAAATGTTAACTCATTTAAACCTAGTAGCAACTTAAGTGGTTATTCTTATGGTTGTTCTACTGGTGGATGAAGTACTAAGGTGCAGGAAGCTAAGGAACTTGCTCAGGGTTGAGCTCAGAATTGAGATTCAAATGTGGATATTCTAACTCCAGGCTCTGTGTTCTTGGCCATAATTCTAGACTGTGTCTCTATGTGGACAAGTACAGTGGACCCTTGACTTACAAACTCAATTCATCTGTGAGGGCTGGTTGTAACTCAAGTTGGTCAATGAAGGCTCAGGCTGCTCTGCTCAGACTTCAAAGTCTCTGTCCTGTATTTAGGGTCCTTAGAGAGACACTGGTCCAGGACTTCTCAACTCCACACAGGAAAGGATGCTGCAAGGTTCCTTCTAGAACTCTTTAAGGGTTACATCTTTATTTGAGACCATCTGGAAGCATAAGCAGCCAGCATTTGAGATGTAATTCAAGGCATTGGTCATAAGTAAAAATTAAAATTTCAGCCATAACCCAAGTTGTTTGTAGGTCAGGGTGGTCATGACTTGAGAGTCCACTGTATTTGCTCTAAGTCTCAAAATCTGGCATCTTTGGTGTGGGAACTCAGTGGCTCTTAGAGAACAGAGCGGCTCACATCCTTATGTGCTCACATCCTTAGCTTCCATCAGTGACACACTTACACCATGGGGGAGTGGCTGACACTACAGCACTCTCCTGCTGAGCTGGACACTCAGTAGCTCAGGTGTAGCCATGCCACTTTCACCTTACCTTTGCATCTTCTCTGTGCATGACCTGATCATAAATCAAGAGCATCTATAGCTGGCTGTTGGCTGGGAGCACTGATCACAGGACACCACCAATCTGTGACTAGACCCAAATCCACAGAAAATTTCGAGGAAATAAACATTCGAGTTGTTTAAAGTCACATACTCTATGGTTCATCATTCCACAGCAATGGAAAAATGAATGCAGAGATTAGAATCCTTTATTCCATTACAGAGAAGAAGGCCCTGAACTAAAGGTGTCTGCATGATGGTCAAGTCAGGAGCCACTGGGATTTATAGAGCCCTGCAATTGGGACGCTTTCATCTACCATTTCCGAGCCTGCCCAGGGTTGCTCGTCATGGTTGGTATGGTCATGATGTTCCTTGGCACCTAGCGTTAAAAGAAGCCGAAGCCTTCTTTGGTAGCAAGAAAGAAGTCAGGAAACTCAGTCCACTCTCTTGCAGTCACATCAGAGGACAAGATCCCAAAGGTGGGATATATGGTGGCAGCTACTGAGAAGAAAGCAGGCTGAGAACCTAGGGTTTGTGGGAAAAGGAAGAAAGAAAAAAAAAATTGCCGTGCATACCATGGGCCCTAAATGTGAAAGAGGAGTGAAGGAGCCCCTGGTGGGCCCCAAAGCCATGGGCTACCTTCCCTCTCTGCCTCTCTCTTGGACCCAGCTCTGAACATCCTCATCCCAGTCTCGGCTCAGGCAGAAGGTTGAGGGCATGGTCAGGGTAACCACAACCTCAGCCCTCTCACACACCGGCCTGCTTAGCTGAGCTGAGCTCAGTTGGGAGTCAAACTGTGGTTCTGGAGGCTGCTAGTACTGGGCCGTACCCTTAGGGTGAGCTGTGTTTGAAGACTCCAGTGTCCACATTCCTGGATGTGTTTAATGAAACATTTTAATGATAATCCCATGGGAGCCATTTTCATTTGCACATGCAATTAGAACCAGTCTTGTGTTGGCTGGCTCGAGGCACCAATCCTATTTTTAAAGTAGAAAAATATAATGCTGATGCAACAACATAAGCATCAGGGAATAGAGTTGAGGGACCTGATACTTCCCAAGGAATCATCCCCATTCTCACTGGTCATCTGCATCCTAAACATGCAGTGCTCCTTATGGAGTTCATGGCTCAGCAGTCAGGGCCAGGGCCAGCTGTGCTCCAGGTTTTAGCATCTTGTAGGCACAGGGACAAAGGGACATGGTCAAGGTACCAGAGAGGAGAGAGGAATTCTCTTGGGGTGCTAGGTTGAGCGTTATGGAGTCAAAAGAGATGAATGAGAATGAGAAGCAAAGGGTGCTGGAGAAGGCTGGCCTGAAAGCAGAGTGCAGAGAGAGGTTCCTGGCGCTTAGCAGCCCACCCATGAGCATCGCCTCATCCTTGCAGTGGCTGGGTATTCACAGGCTGCCTCTGTACAAACAGCTTCTGTACAGCTGGAAGGTTTAGTTCAGGTTACCAGGCCCACTGTGGATCTGCTGCCTGATGAGTCCTGTGGCCAGGCCCCGCAGTCCTTGTGCAGGACCCTTCCTGGAGCTTCTGATACCTGCTCAGCATGGGTGAGACTGCTCTTGGGTTTCCAATTCCTCACCTTGTCTCTGGGTGCCCACGTCGCTGCCCCATCTACAGAACACCTGGGCATTGCCTGTGTCCTCCACACCTCTGTCACAAAATCCCATGAGTCCTGTCTGTTAGATCCCCTACTCCTACTGTGCCAGGACCAAGCTGCCACCTCACACCCACAGACAGAGGCACTGGCCCCAGTGATTTTCCTACTGCCAGCAAGCCATGTGCTTCCTTTTAGCAAAGACATGCTGATGATCACGCTTGAATCTTGGACCTAGTCATGTGACTTGCTTTGGCCAACAGGATGTCAGCAGCAAGGGCTTGAAATATGCCAGTGTACTGAAGTCCGCATACCCCTGCCATCCCCATAGGACAGGTTGCCCCAGGGACAGGGTGCCCTTCTGCCTGGTATGAGAATGAACACACTCAGAGCAAAGCCAAACTTGCCACCGAAGCCAACACACAAACCTCCAAGCAGAAGAAACAAATACTACAAGACTCTAGGGTTAATGGCTGACCAACACACTGAGCACCCACAGTTTTTGGTGCCAGTCTCCTGAGTGAATTCTTCCCTACAACAGGGCCTGCTAATAGTTCAGTGCTTTTAAACCCTCACAATCAGACAGTGAAGCATGGTGTACAGCAACATGATTCACAATAGTTCATTTATGGAAGTGGTCTGCATACCTATCAACTGATGAGTAAATAAAGAAAATGTGGCATTTATACACTATACAGTATTCTTCAGCCATGAGGGATAATTAGAGTAATTTATAGGAAAATGGGTGGATCTTGCAGCCATAATACTAAGTGAAATAAATCATACATAGAAGATTCAATCTCATAATTTCTCTCACATGAAAAACTTAAATAGAAGGAATCAGGGAGGTAGAGTTTACGGAGATGGAAAGAGGGAAGGTCATTAGAAAAGAGGGAGTAAAAATGATCAAGATGTGGTATGTGTGAACCAAGATGAATGTAATTATGGATTACAAACATGTACCAATGGATTTGTTTGGGGAGTGGGGAGGGCTCTACTTCCTGAAGCCAACAGTTGACTGTCAACAGGGGTCCCTGAGGGTCATTCGGGGTTCAACAAATGAGAAGATACTCAGGACAAAAGTTTGAGTGGAAAAGAGATCACAAATTAGGGCAGGAAGAAAATGAGCCGTTCCTGCACCTGCCTTGCAAGCACAAGGTCCTGAGTTCGATCCCTGGTACTGAAAAAAGAAAAAGAAAGAGAAAAGAAAAAGAAAGTGAGCCATGCACCTCACTCATCCCTTTCCCTGTGCCCTGACCATGACCCTTCTGTTTTGCAGGCGTGGAGCTGCCACAGGCCACAATAAAGAGTAGCTGCCTCAGAATGGCAGGGTGTGGTCTGTGAGCCATTCATGATGCAAGCTGAGTGCTCCTATCCTGATTCTTAAATTGCTGCTAATGTTCCAGAAGTTCTTTCTTCATTAAAATGTCACATGTGGCCCTCTGCTGCCTGGAACTAGGGCAGAGAGGCAGTGTGGATCATGGTCTTGCCATTCTTGGCATCCCCTGGTCACACAGGAAGAGCAGAGGTCACCCTGGTCACCCAGCACATGGCACTATGTGTTGGCTGGTGCCTACTGGGGACATCACAGTGGCATCTGTCCTCCAACCCTCTCAGTAGGGGAATCAGTTAGCAAGCACCTTCTGGGCACCCAGAGGCCGAGATGCAGGTGCTTTTGGCCTGTTTTACCAGCCTCAGCTAACCCCTGCCCAGTTAAGGGACAAGAGCAGGTCCCAGCTACTCAGAGAGAACAGGAAGGCGAAGGATACTGCTGTTGACACTCACTGTATGCAAGGCATTGGATCGTGTGGTTTAGATAAATTACCTTCATTCTCCTTTTTGCTCTTTGGATATGTGCCCTTGTACCCATTTGACAGATAATAATAGGAAGCTCAAACTGATGAAGCAACATGCTCTGAGTCTACAGAACTGTTAGATGCAGAGCCAGGATGGAATCCAGACAGACCCAGAAGCCAGTGTTTGCACATTTTTGAAGTCATATATCACAGTGAGTGGTCTATTTTTATCACTGATTATTTTGTTACTGACTCCTTGAGGTCAAGGGGCAGGTCTGGTCTCTCCCAGGGTTAACTGACATGTCTCATCTGGTCTTCTCAGAACTAATGCTACCATCCTCTCATAGATGAAAAAGAAAATAAAGCCCATTAAGGCTAAAAATCTTGTCTGATATAGCATAGCTAGTAATAAAAGTGTCAGGACTTGAGCATCAGTCTTGCTCCTGAGCCTGAATGCTTCCTGGGTCATGTGCCCACTTCAGCCATCAGTGTCTACACATTATGGCCCATTCGTGCTAGTCACAACGTGGCTACAAGTTGAAGAACAGGGCCTTCTCCAAGCCATGCTGGACTCTGCAGCTCTGAGAGACACACGACTTTGCTAATGTCTGCACCTACAGGGGCCTGGAAGTACTGAAAATGCTGCAGGGATGGTGGCCACACCCCTTTGGAGACTTGGAGAAGGACAATCAGGACAGAAGTGCGTTTGAATGAGTGTCTATGAAAGTAAATTACCTCCTTGGGGGACCATTATAATCCCCAACTTCAAACTTTACTGTAAAGCCACTGTGATAAAAACTACAAGGTACTGGCAAAGTAACAGACCCATGGATCAGTGGAATAGATCAGAAGACCCAGAAACAAATCCAGATACACTAAGCCACCTCATCTTTGACAAACAATCCAAATATCCTTAGTGGAGAAAAGACAGCCTCTTTAACAAATGGTGCTGGAAAAACTGGGCTTTAACCTGACAAAGACTAAAGCTATCTCTGTCACTGTGTATGAAACTAAAATCAAGGTGGATTAGAGACTTAAATGTTAAAACAGAAACACTAAACTTGCTGGAAAACAGGTTAGGCAAAACTCTTGGAGACATTGGCTTAGGGAAAGACTTTATGAACAAAACCTGTATAGAACGAGATCTAGCAGAAGAAATAAAAAATGGGATCTCTTTTTATTAAAAGCTTCTGCACAGCAAAGGAAACCATCAACAGAGTGAAAAGGCAACCAACAAATTGGGGAAGAATCTTTACCAGCT
>PVIC010057229.1:0-10725 GCA_004025085.1 Thryonomys swinderianus
TTTTATGCACATAGTTTATGATTTATTTAGGATCAAAATTCAAAAGAAAAGGTACTATTTCTACAATGTGCATTAATTATTTCTCTCATGTTGGAACATAAATGTGCTTGCTATGAAATTTTGTTTCATTTCATAAAATGAAAGTTAACAGATGGGCTATACACATGTACATACACCTGGTACAAAAGACAAAATGAAGAAATTGCATTCATTTCCAAATGAGACAGAAATGGGTTTTACTGAGAATTTAATCCCCTGGTCCAGACCACAGATGAGGCAACCGCAGTGCTCCCTTCTCCTCTGGGTCTCCAGGTGTGCATCTCAGCTGGGCTCCCGCAGCGGGGCCCGGCTCTCGTGGAGCTCCTGAGTTTTTGTTCGGCTCTTACTATCACTTCAAACACCGTGATTGCCCTAAAGCACAGTACTTCGCCAAATCTCCCATCTGTAAGGCTAAGATGGTGAGGCTGATGGCTTGAGTCATTTTCTGGGCCAAAGTGGATCCTGTAGAAAAAATCAGAAAACAGGGCTGAGCCTCTCATAAAGTGAGTCAAATACCATGCAAAGTGGGTTAATTTAGGTTCTTAAGTGAAACCAAATTAAAGTCAGAGTTCATTTCTTACTTCCATCCCCCTTTCCTCAGCCCAGGGAAAGAGCCATTGGCCAGCGAGCCATCCTTTATCCTTAGCCTCCCTGACTGGCTGCGTGTGGAGCACTCCTACCCGAGCAGAGGAAGGCCACAGACACCCACAGGAGGCTCGAGTGTGGCATGTTGCTGTCCTGAGCTGCAGTGTGTTCTTCTGCCTCAGCCTCAGGGTCTCTGGTCAAGCAGATATGCACCTGCTGGGTTTTTATGCTGCTCCCCTAAACAGGAAGTGAGCTTTCTTCAGTACAAAGACCACAAGGCCTACAGATGCAAAAAAGTGTGGCTCACACCCAACTGCTCCCCTGTTCTCTTTTCTACCCCTGATAGTTGGACTTAGCAAGGGAGCAGAGAAGGGCAGTCAGCACTGAGCTTTGACGCTCAGGGGAGCTCCAGACTGAGCTCTTTGAGACACACTAATGTTAATCTGTAGGATAATTCAGTCAAATTGATTTTGACACACACAGTCCCTCTCCAGCCTACTAATTCATCACTATTTAACAAGCATTTATTCTCTTTTATATAATAGTTGCATTTTTACCTTCTTAATTTTAAGACATTTATTACATTGTTCTAAATAAATGATAAAAGTTAATTCTGATATCTTTTCAGTTATAGGTTTTGTGAAAATTGAACAAAAAAAGTTACTCTTTCAAAAATGACACTGAGGTTTACTGACTAGATATTAAAAGAATAAGGATATTTAAGCCCATTTTCTTCATGAAAAGAATTACTCCATGGTACTGGTCCAAAGTACTGATATTCCCTTGTTAAATAATTTGAGTGCAGAAAGCACTTAAGGGAACGTGATCACCGCAGAATTTGGTGACTGATTTTGTGTGCTGCTGTGTGGTTGTATAGAAGGTAGCTATTAATTTTACACTTGACAAGTGCTTCACTTTATGATTTAATTTAGTGCACCAAGAGAAATAAGGACAACTAGAAAAAAACATACCATGTCTCTACCAAAGTCCTGATTCCTGGTTTAATTTTAAATAACATAGTGTGTGGTACTGGGAAGACCATCCAAGGATTTGAGAAATCCTTGCTACTTTATTTCACCTCTGAGAGCTGGCTTGGAATTACTTCTAACAAACACATAGAGATCACAGATGCCCACCAGGACCTGGGACTGGCGTGGTGCCAGGGTTGCTCTTCGCCCTCAGCAGCAGGGAGGAGCTGCCTGTGGATATGACATTTGTGATGTTCAATTTGAATCTCTCTGATAAGTAGATGAGGAAAATTTGTGCCTCCTTAAACATGGTTTTGTTTCACCTCAAGATTTAAGTATTAAATGATACTAACTAGAAAAGGATAAAGCTCAATATTTAAGAAAGAATTCATAGGAGCTAACTCAGTGAAAGTTTCCAAGTTAGGCAATTCATCAGTTATAAGACTTGAATGGCATGTCTGAAATCAAGCATGAATTTGTCCTGTGTTTACCAATACTCAAGTTTTGATTCTTCTCTTGCTTCCAAGCTCATCCTGATGTGAAACACACAGAGTGATAGATCCGTGGTTTCCTTAACAGAGATCAGCAAGAAGTCCCCCTCTTTCTTCTTTCACACTCACTGCCAAACCAGCAAAGAGAAAACTTCATAGTGGCTGAGCATCTGCTTAGAAAGATAGGATCAAAACAGGCTCTCACAATCAGACATCTCTCCAGCTGTGTATTATGGAGCCAGTGGTGGCAACAAAACCTATAGTTTACAGTGTGACTCTGATTGACACTATTACATTTATTCAGTGAGAACTGAGAACCGCTCTAAATTCCAGTTTTCAGCTATGTGCTGCTATGAGAGCCCATCCACTGTGGGGAGCAATTCTGTGGTTTCTGTCATAGTTTTCAAGAAGACAAAAAATTCTCCCAGATGCTGTTTCATCAGTCAATACCTTCAGCACTACTGATAGTATAAATACAGTCAAAAACTCGATGTAGCAAGGGTTTGATGTTGATTTTTTAAGTGTCCAGTCATCTGGGGAGTAGTCAGTATCCGATATTTGTTGTAAACTTGTCTAGCTGTCACTGTGAAGGTACTTTTAATGGTTCACTTTTAAGTTTGCAGACACTGAGCCCAAAGTCTGGACTCTATAGCATAGTGACCATCATATGGAGTCAGCTCAAGGTCTTAATGCAAAACAACTGAGCTCCTCCAAGGAAAGAGAAGAGCTGCCTCCAGATACCATTAACACTGAGCTGAAAAATGAAGGCTTTTGTGGCTCTTTAGCCTAACAGCTGGTTGGGAGAAGCTGGGCATGCCAGTCCTCACAATTGTAGACATTAGTTGTTGCAAACAAACCAGAACTAGCTGGCTAACTGCATAGATATACATAGACTCCATCAACAATGTGTACACATTTCAAACAAGAAGAGCTTGTAGAAATGTTTCAGTACTAAACTGAGACACCATGAGATCCATACAACATACCTTTGCCTCTACAATCACAAGAGGTACTCAACATCATGACCATTAGCTTCCAGACATGTATTAGTACAGTGAACTGTAGCTTCAGTCAGCTTGGTCATTGACGTTTCCCTACTTGCATTTTCAATTTCTTCTCCAACGGGCGGCAGTGTAGTAACGTTTCTGTGCCAAATGACATCCTTCCTCTAGGACTGTTTTTCTTTCTTAAGTGTGTGTAGATTTTTGTGGAATATATATAATATACAATATATTATTTTATCATATCATTTTATTGTATATAATATACAATATATCATTTTATTATATCATTTTAATTTGTTTGCCCCTTAGGAATATACACCTGTTTATACCTTTTGAACATTTGTATAAACACTTGTTACAGGAAAATCATTGTTACATATGCTGACAGTGTAGCTCAAAGTAGCAGGTGATGCCTCAGTGATGCCGCCATAGTTGAATGTGTTCTCTAAAGCTGAATGTTGGACTCTTAATTTCCAACAAGACAGTGTTAGGAGGCGGGGCCATCTCTTATGACATTTTACATCATTACATTTCTACCTTGACGAATAGGTAATCTCATTAAAATGTAATATTACAACTCTCCAAGAGGAGAAAATGGAAGAAATCTAGGATGAACCTGTGCATGGGAATGATTACTACCTAAAACACCAAGGTCCAGATCCATGCAAGAAATGATGGACAAGCTGCATTTTCTAGCTACTGAAAACCTTTGCTTTGTGATGGGTAATACTTGTAAATGAGGAGAAAAGACATAAGCTAGGAGAAATTATTGCAGAAGACACTTCTGTTAGTGGACTATTACCCAAATCTTAAAATTCAGAAATAACAAAACAAACAAAATGAACAAAATTCTTTGAAGGACTTTATAAAGATGTGTACTTCTGTCAAATAACATTGTGAAAAATAAGTTCTACATCATACATGATGAAGGGAATAGCAAATTAACAGACGCTGCTAACATACCAGTTACAAGGCCAAAACAAAGAAGATGACCACAGAAAGTACTGGTGAGGACACAAATCATCAGACACTCTAATTCATTCCTGTGGGAATTCAGAGGGACACAGCACTTTTGAAGCAGTTTAGATGTTTCCTGTTCACTCATTTTATATGATGAAACAATCACACTCCTTAATGTCAGCCCAAAGTAACTGAAAACACACATCCACATAAAAACCTGCCCAGAGATGGTGACAGCATCTCTATTTTAGCTGCCAAAACCTGGAGGAAACTAATATTAATTAAATGAATAAGTTGTGGCTTATCTGTCAAAAGGAATGTTTTTGGCACTCAATTGAAATGAGCTATGAAGCCATGAAAGACATGGAGAAAAGTATGAGCATATTACTAAGTAAAAGAAGTTCGTGTAGAAGACCATGTAGTTTATGATTCCAGCTAAAGACAATCTGGAAAAGGCAAACTTGAGAAGTTAAAAAGGTCAGTGGTAGCCAGGTTTTGGGTGGGCAACATGAAAAACGCAGAGGACGCTTGAAAAGTGAATTGTATGACGCTCTGTATGACCCTCTATTGGGTGAGATATGCCATTAAACTTTGCCAAAATCCATATGGTATGAAACACTGAAAGTGATCACTAATCACTATGTGATCACTGGACTTGCGATGACTATGAAATGTCCATGAAAGTTCACCAGTTGTAACAAGTGGTTCCCTCACTCTGGATGAAAATGTTGCTAATGGGGAAGGGGCAGAGTTGCTTATTTGGGTTTATGTGAAAAACTTCTGCACCATCCTCTCAATTTCTATAACCTGAATGAACTCTAAAAACTTGTATCTTTAGGGCCGGAGGGTTAGCTCAGTGATTCCAGCGCCTGCCTCACAAGCACAAGGTCCTGAGTTCGATCCCCGGTAACCACATACAATGCTGGGCGTGGAGACTCACGCCCACCAACAATCAACACCACATACCACAATGCCGGGCGTGGTGGCTCATGCCTGTAATCCCAGCACTCGGGAGGCAGAGACAGGAGGATTGCTGAGTTTGAGGTTTGCCTGAGCTACATAGTGAGCTCAGGGCCAGCCTGAACTACAAAGCGAGACCCTGTCTCAAAAAAAAAAATTATATCTTTAAAAAAAATAGTGAGACTTTGCAAATAAGTGATGGGTGGAACACAGGAAGATGTGAGGAACAGAGAGAATAACCATAAGGTAGGCAAGCATATGAGTGGAGCATTTTATACAGAAAAGTACAGATATTTCAGTGGTAAATGAAACTGCTTCTAACTCATCATTAAGTGATTCATTTTCACAGAAAGAGAAAATGGAACTGAATAATTGCAAAGGGCCCATGAATGAGATGTATATAAAATGTACCAATAAAGAATTCAAATTTTTTGGGGGGGGGACAGGGTCTCGCCTTGTAGTTCAGGCTGGCCCTGAGCTCACTATGGTGCCCAGGCAAGCCGCCGCGAACTCAGCAATCCTCTTGTCTCTGCCTCCCGAGTGCTGGGATTCAGGCGTGAGCCACCAGGACCGGCATTGTGGTATGCGGTATTGATTGTTGGTGGGTGTGAGTCTCCACGCCCAGCATTGTATGTGGTTTCCAGGGATCGAACTCAGGACTTTGCGCTTGTGAGGCAGGCACCGGAACCACTGAGCTAACCCTCCGGCCCAAGAATTCAATTTTTTAAAAGAAGGAATGAGACGCATGAAGGAAACAATTACAGCAAATCACCACTGTTCACATACCAGTTTTTGAAATTTCTGTATGGTGCAATGTTTAAAGATTGATCACATACTCATATTGTTATGAGTACGTTTCCTTAAGAGTAAAATTTAATTTTCCTATATTGAGTAATTGGCTATTCTATTCTGTGTTTATTTACTGTTGTTAATTTCTTACTCAGTTCAGCAAAGCAATTTCAAATTGTCTGCTGCGCTTCACAACCAATTGCTATTTGCTCTGGATTCTGTGCAAGCCAGAATACTTGATCTGTTGTATATTTTATATCTAGATTCTCACTGTCCATTCTTTCCCTTCTAATACTCTCAGAAGACAAACAGGCAGACAGACACAGGCACCACTTTTTTCACGATGGGGGACAAGTTGTGATGTGATTCCCACACCTTCCCACAAGGACACCGCACACAGGGGATGCCCCACAGTCTTTTCTCTCATTAGCCTCATGTTCCGTCTGGACTTGGTCTGTTTGTGAGCTTTCTGGTCCACATAGGTGAGGTTTCATTTCTCCATATCAACCTCTAGCATTGTGTTGAGCTCAGGTTGTCTTTTCTTCGCTGTGCTCTGTGGGATCCTGCTCTTTTCAGGGTCATTACTGTCTTTCTAAGGAGATTAAAGAAAACATGCACACTGAACTTTTCACTGACACTGTAAACTAACTCACTTGGGGTGGTGGGAAAAAGTCATATGGTTTATGGAATTAACCTGGGGTGTTCAGCATTTATTTACAAGTAATTTCTTCAACTGTGCTTTGATTCCTGCTTTGTGTGGGTGAGGTCAAGACAATTTATATAATCTGCGGGCCTCAAACTCATGACGATCCTCCTGCTTCAGCCTTGGCATGTGTCACCATGACTAGCCCCTTCTTTCTTCTCAATATCAGCCATGTCTATCTAATATTTTCCCCCAAAGAAAATCCTTCTCCACTACAAAAATCCTCTTTCAGATACGTGCACCCTTCTTAAAACTGACAGTACGTTGGTCTTGTTTTCCTCTCTTCGTATCTCTACCAAGAATCTAGGCTTTGGGGAAGCTGTAGCTCCCAGCACCTGTTCTCCCACATTCCGTTAGGGAGACAATATTAAGATGTCACATTGGGCTTCCTAGTAATAACACATCAGTTCTTACCACTGTGACCCACTCATGAGGGTGGGACTTGGCCTGTTAAATGTAACTACGAAGCCTATGACACAGCCTTCATGGCTCTTATCTAACACCACTTTAGCCCTGCAGAAAAGACTATCCTGTAAAACTCTGCTTTCAACTACACAGGTGAAAGCCAGCATGAAAGATGCCCACTTTTTGTTCAGCTAGAGGCATGTATAGGAGTTTTCCTAACCACACAGCACACACTGCGCTGAACCACAGGGGTCCCGCAGGCTGTCACCAGCGCCGGGCTTCTTTTCATGCCCAGAGTTTGTGCTCAGCTCCCCCTGCAGTTCCTGCCACTGAGTCACCCACAGCACAGTAGTACACGGCCGAGTCTGGCACTTGCACCAACGCTTTCTTCAGGTGGAAGGAGCTGCTTGCTTTATTGTAGGTGGCTTCAAAGCCTTTGCTTCGCGCCTTCTTCTCTGACACGGCTCTCAGGAGGAGCTGTGGACCTTCTCCAGGGTACTGGACATACCAGAAAAGAGCAGGGTACCCTGAGGCTGTGTAAGTGCAGTTTATTCTCAGGACAGCCCGTTCTGACAGGGTCACTTGGCCTCCCGTCTGTGTCACTGACTGTCCACATATTCTCCCTGGGGAGAAAAACAGGTGTGAGTCATTTTCGAGATAAACTCTGAAGGAAAAATTGAAAGATTTGTGGACACCATCAACAAAGAAATTTACTTGGGAAAGGCGTCTTACTTACCCACTACTAAGAATATCACAGTCACTAAGCCGGGAGAAGTGTTCATCTTGAGGATGTCGCCTCAGTAGAATCTTGGCTGTTTACAAGAACTGCTGAAGTTAAAGTGAAATGATGAGCCTAACCCTGCAGGTTTCCAAGAGTTTGTGTTAAGAAACTTCGCCCTCTGCTGGGCATACGATGACATGCAACAAATACTTTCCTGGATTTCTTTCAAATTGTAAACAGGTTCCAATCTCTGATCTCATTCATAAGGACATGACAATGTTCAGGTGGCCTGTGACAATTTCTCGGACAGCCATTGTCACCTCTACGATCTTTTTTTTTTTTGAGACATGGTCTCGCTTTGTGGTTCAGGCTGGCCCTGAGCTCACTATGTAGCCCAGGCAAGCCTCGAACTCCTGCCTCTGCCTCCCAAGTGCTGGGTTTACAGGCTTGAGCCACCAAGCCCTACACTACACCTCTACAATCTTTAAATATGTGTGTCCAATTTAATTCAGATAAAATTATGCTCTCAAAATGCATTCGTTTCCCTAAAAATGACTCAATTTCATCCTTCGTAGGCATATTAAATGTTTAAGAAAAGTGTTTCAGGAGAAAAGGTCCTACTCTATATTGAATAATCAAATATTTCTGAAATTCATTTATAGTGTTTGTTTTATAATTTTTTAACTTAAATATTTTTGTCTGCACTGAAAGATTAACTTTCCATTGTGGTATAATTCTAGAAGTCAGACAAAAGACTAGAGGTGGACATAGGATATTACCTGACATGAAAGTGCTTTAATAACCCCCCACCCCCACATCACTTAGTTGTTTAGTGCCTCTAGGAAGTTATCAATTATCTTGGACTTTATATCAATTATCAATTATCTTGGACTTTATATGCCTAGGCGTACTCTGAGACAGCCTGAAATCCCAGAAAAGACATAAAAGTGACTTTGGTGAAATTACAAGAAATAACAGGTCATCTCATTATCGTTTTCTGAATTTCAGCACTGTCTCTAACATTACAACAGTGACTGCCCATTAGTCGATGTCTCGTTTTGTTAACTAAAGCTAAAATAATGATCACTAGTCTTGACTGAGAAATCATAGCTACATACACAAAAATATTCAGTGTGTTCTAAATTTTTACCAATGTTTAGAGAAGTTATCTTTTAAAATTTTTATTGGCACATTTTTGACATACCTGTGATCACACTTAATAGAGGGAACATATACCTCTGTATAATATATCTTGTTCTTTGTCCCACTCCTCTCTTCTCTCCAATTCTTGTTCACTTTCACATGTGAAGAACTTCTTTCCCATTGTTTTCTCTCCATTTCTTTTTAACATTCCTCTTCCCTTTCTTCCTGTCTTCTTTCCTCCTCCCTTGTCCCATTTGAACAGTTTCTTCCTACTTTCAATATCTATCTTCTAGTTTGTCCCTTTACTACCCTTTGGGTTTCTACCATAACACCAACAATGTAATATTTAAATACATGTGTCCAATTTAATTCAGATAAAATTATGCTCTCAAAATGCATTCATTTACCTAAAAATGACTCAAGTTCATCCTTCCTAGAGATATTAAAAATGTAAGAAAAGTTTTATAGGAGGAAAGATCCTACTCTGTATTGAATAATCAAATATTACTGAAATTCATTTATACCCTTTTGTTTCATAATTTTTTAACTTAAATATTTTTGTCTGCACTGAACGATTAACTTTCCATTGTGGTCTAATTCTAGAAGTCAGACAAAAGATTAGAATAGCTCCATAAAACAATCAAAATGTCTAGATAGCATGAATATGCTGAAAATTATGTTTACTTTGAATATTAGGAACTCCAAACTAGCAAACCAAATGATATTTAGAGTAATCCTTCTTTGTGCTTGAGATCAAGTAAGCATGAATGTATGAAAGAAAGTTTCATGGAAAATTTATGCTCATGAAAGAATATATAAGAATAAATTGAGAGGGCTGGAGATTTAGTTCTGTGGTTCCAGCGCCTGCCTAGCAAGCACAAGGTCCCTAGTTCCATCCTCAGTAATCACAGAGAACAAACCAGGCATGGTACTCATGCCCACAAGCAATCAGTACCACATACCACAATGCAGGGCATGGTGGCTCATGCCTATAAACCCAGCACTCGAGAGGCAGAGGCAGGAGGATTGCTGAGTTCAAGGCTTGCCTGGGATACATAGTGAGTTCAGGGCCAGCCTGAACTACAAAACGAGACCTGTCTCAGAAAAAAAAAAAAAAAGGAATAAAATTAATTGAGAGAGGGCAGACTGAAGGGAGCCCGTGTGCACGGACCGGGCTGCGGGCCGCACCAGGCCGTTTCCAGTGGACTGAAGGGAGCGGAGCGGCCCACTGTATCCCGGAGCTGTGCAGTGAGGAGTCAGGTACGGACCCTGGGCGTCAGCCGCACTACGGAGGGTTGAGGGCTTCCGCCCAGCCCAAACCCCACCCCGGAGCTGCGTTCTAAGAACCCAGGCCCTAGAGGAGCTGGAGCCATCTCCTGCATCCCTCCACAAGAGTCGTGCTCCTGGAGCCGCACTGAGACACCAGGCAAGATAAAAAAAAAAAAGGGGGGGGATCTAGCTTCTATTTTGCCATCTACTCCTACATACCTCTATTCACCTCTTGTCCCCACACCCTCTCCTGTCTTCCTGTCAGAAGCAATACCCAGAAGTAAAAGATTCTTAGGCTGCCCTATTTCTTCTTCTGTACTATTATAAGAAGCTGTGCAAAGCCTCCAACAGTCTCACAGAATACAGTTGGTACTGTTGTACATATGCCCTTTTGTCCTGTAGTACCCGCTGGCATATATGAGGTTCTACGATATAGGTGATCTTCCTAAATCTGATAACCCTATTTCATTCTCCTCCTGTCTCCCTACCTCCCTGATTCCCCAGTGACCTTTTACCCCAAAGGGTTCCGGGGCTACATTTATGATCTGTATGTGGTATACACATTGCTGATTAATTCTAAATTTTGGCATAGAGACATAGAGGTAACTCATAAGCTCAAAGTCTCCAGAATAGAATTTAACAAAGCTTCTTATCTTATTTACTGTGTTTAATACTGATATTGGCATTT